>JAOQIF010001460.1:0-17004 GCA_026260285.1 Colletotrichum sansevieriae
TCTTTATCTTCTTAATATATAAGTTAAGGATAAGCTATTCTTATATCTTCTTAGATAGATGCTTCGGGTATTAATATTTAATAATATAGAACTAAAGAAGAATCTCCTCCCTAGTAAAGAAGCTTTCTATACTTAGGAAGTCGTTATTATTTCTAAGTAAATTATACTTATATATTATAGCAAAAGTAAATATAGGATTGCTAAAGATACGCTTAATCTTAATATAGAGGCGCTTAAGAACTACTTCCTAAGTATTATAGAAGAATTAGTATTTATAGATTTAGTTATCCTAGAAGAATTAGTAATTATAGTAATTATTTATTATAATTCACGTATTATAATCAGCTTATTAAGAATTAGAACACTCTACTTAGCTATATTAGTTTGAGGTACCCTATCCTTAATACTAACTTCGAAGTTAAGCATAGTCTTAACGTTATCTAAATTCATCTAGGTATTATCATTAATCTTATCCAGAGGAATATCCTCCTATTCTTTATTACTATTATTATTGATAATTATATTATATATTAATATAATAGGATCTGCAAGCCTTATAAAAAGCTAGCTTAGATATATTCCTTTTGATATACTAGATAATATTAATATAAAGAAAGTAATTTGAAATAAAGATACTTACTATAAGGTATTAACTTACTAGATCTCTCGAGCTTTAAGGTTAGTATGCTCTATTATAGATATATTAATCTATATATCTAAACTTCTCAGAGCCTTGAGCTTATGGGATTTCTACTATCTAAGGGCCTTTTTAGCCTAATTAATCGCCGTTTAGGCTTCGTTTATATTCTCGACTTATTAGTATAACTTCTTAGTATTTATATTATTAGAATATTCTAACTCTGCCTTTCGCTTAGCTCTAGTGCTAGATCTAAGTAGTTAACTTATTGCTAATTAGTATAAATAATTACTATAAATCTATATAAAACATACTGCGATTCCGCCTAGACGATATTTTATATAATATACTACTCTCTAATTGAAATAGTTATTAGTAAGTAAAAGTATAGTATAAAGACTATTATATATTACCTATAGTAGTTATTATAGTATTAGCGAAGTTATTTAATAGGTGCTTATTAGGGGGAAAATTTTGTTATTATTTAGAAAAATCAAAATCCTTTAAATTATAGCTATAGATTGCTCTAAATACCCTCTTTTTAAAAAGTTAATGCTTATATTTTTATAATAGTTATATGATTTACTATAGATTTATTAATATCTATATTCTATATAGAAATAGCTTTATACTCTCCTTAAAAGGTTCGCACCTTCTTATAAATAATCTAAGGAAGGTATAATATAAATAGCTAAATAACGAAAAATTAGCTAATAATAAATAACTTTTTCTTCTATAAATAATACTAATATTATACTTAATACTATATAAATTATATTATAAGTTAAACCTCTCCTTTATTATACTTATTCTTTATACTAATTATATTTAGATACTATCTATAAGAATAAAAAACGCCTAAAAGGCTGCTAATATTAAGAAGGCTAGTAAGAAGTCTAGTAAGAAGGCTAGTAAAGTACCTAAAGTAAGGAAGACTATAGGTAGTAAATTAGCTCCTAGTAAGTCTATCTAGGCTAGAGCTACTAAGAAGAAGTATTACTAGCGCTCTAGTGGTAAGTTAAGATTAATATAAAAGATAACTATAAATTAACCCTTTCTAGCTAAAGCCCTCTATAAAATTTATATATACTAGAAGTCTATTAATCTTCTTATCTATAAGCTCCCCTTCTAGCGCTTTATATATAAAATCTACTAGGATTAGGGAAACTAGGATCTTCGCTTCTAAGCCTTAGCTATCTATACTCTTTAAGAGTCTACTAAGTCTCTTCTTATTAGTATCTTTAAGAGTATATACCCCGATTTATTACTTATATATTAAACTAATAAATCTAGTAGTTAACCTTATTATAATTCACGCTAAGTATATTATTGTTATGCCTAAAAACCTCTACTTAGTCTAGGTAATCCTAAAGGCAGGCAGGAACTATAATAGCGATTAGTTCTAGATATAGATATCTATAGAATTAAAGAATTAAGTCGATTACTATAAAAGATGCTTATAATAAGTTATATAAAACCCCTTACCTATAGGTACCTATATTAGCTATAACCTAAACCTATATAACCTATGGGTACCTGTGGGTAACTTCTAATATTCTGGGTAGTACCCGTTACTACCCAACCCATACCGCGGGTACCCATGGGACCCACGGGCTGGGTAATTTGCATCTCTATAGCAGGTATTACCACCATGGACCCAATCTTTTTGAAAATCTCTGACTCCCCATTCATAGAGCTTGAGGATAAGATGAGCTTGGCTGACCGAAACGTCTGGGGACAGCAGCATGGCGGTCGCAAGACCATTGCGACAATAGCTGGCGTATTTTTCACTTTCCAGCAATCGACTCCTCCAAGCACCATCGACGTAACACTCTTCCTTCTTGACGGCAGCTGGCAAAGCCGCCAACAAGTTCTGCTATTTGCAGCCCGTTCTTGTCCCAATACAAAATAGCGATTGAAAACGGCCGGGTGAATCATGTTTGGTTCCCGGAAATTATGCATGAAGATGTGCAGGGCCTTGATGATGATCCCCGTGGGAAGATTCTGCAAATGTGAGTCTACATCATCAGATTGAACATCGGATGGCCCGGCAGTAGGGCCGCTGGCGACAATGGGAGCTGCAGCCTTTGTCAGATTGGAGTTTGGACCAAGGGGTGCTTCGGAATTCACCTGGGCTTAGAGATCCCAATCCATCGTCTTCTGCAACTCCGGACCGAGCGGCTGCTCGCCTGATGGGCTTTGGGCGAGGACGTGAGAGTTGGCACCCCGGGTACCCATACTTGTTGCAACGCTCGCATGGAGGACTGCCGTCGTGAATGCACTTGAGTTTCGATTTCCGAAGGAGATTGGTTAGACGGTGGTGGCTTAGGGGGCCCGGATCAAGGTACCGGCAAGCTTTAAGACACACTGGTGCGCATTTTGACTGCACATTGATAGCTGATGAAGTCGAGAGAGATTCTATGCGAGATGTCGTTGTAAAGGAAATGCTGCTGATCCCTTCGATACCGCACCCGCGCCCATTGCCGGTTGGGTTTTCAATTAATTCCGGAACAGCCAATCATAGTACTTGCTGAGTGTGACTACTTCGTGATCAACCAAGATGGACGGCTAGCCTACAACATAGAGCCCCCGTCGGTAGCTTACTGGCAACTAACTTTGAGCTTATTGAGTAAAAATTGAGAAATAATAGGCAGGCCAGGGCTTTCAACACTTCCAATACTACTGATTTGGGTTTGCATATCAAGGATACATAACGGCTAGCGGGAAAGAAAGCCACAGCCCTGGAATCTCTTATTTTCCACCTTGCCTATGGACGCCACCACTAAATGTGCATAACGGGGCGTTTGTCTCTACTACTGTAGAAACGGCCTGTTCGGATTTTCTGTTCCTATGACTATGAAGTTTGGTAGCTTTGGTAAGCCCTGATGGTAACCCAAATAACTTCAAATTTACTATACTTTGTCCTATGTCGGTTTGGAGTAGACTCATTCCCGGCCGCTGGACGTTTCGGAGAAAGCCTCTCCTAACGACGATGAACAAGTACTAAATATCCCGCATAGGTCAACAGTCAACCGATAGCTTCCCACCAGTCTTATAGTTTTTTTGCGTCTCTATATTTCATGATGTCGCCAGTCCCTCATTCCGCAGAGGATGACGGAGCGACAGCTGTTCTATCCTCGTGGATCGCTGAACTATTGTCGTGATGCGTATATATAAGCCGCAATTGCAGTACAGCAATTGTGGTTCCACTTTTGCGGCTTATCCTATTCGCCACAACTATCGAACCCCAACCAACCCCAGATCTCGACCCCCGTACTTCGGCATGAGGCTCGTCGCAGATGGCCTGTCAGCCTCTACAGCTGGGAAATCAATCTAGAACGGAACTACCACGCGGGTCAGCTCCTCCGTCTACCCGAGGAGATGTTACTAGAAATCATGCGGGCTGCTAGGTTTGAAGATTTGTACTTCTTGCGTCAAGCTTCTTCCACCTTCTGGCGACTTTGGGGCGAATCGTCGTTCCGTAATGGTGATCCATCCTTGTACAAAAACATCCATAATGTGCCTCAGCGAGCCAAAGAGAACAGCTTTTGCTCTTTGTGCTTGATGGCGAGTAACTTTACAGAGTTGACGCGCGTCAAGGACTACTTCGAAAAGCACGGACTCGGTTGCTAGCTTTGCAAAAGGCAACACGTCATGGTTTTGTTTCCACCTCAGCATCGAGAGTTTGTACGTCCCCTTAGTCTGGGTATGAGGGAATGTGTCGTCCGTCATGGATTGATACGGCTCTGTACTCATCAGACGATCTCTGCTGATGCATTATATGAGGCTATTGGGAGAGCTGAGAAAAGCTTTTTGGGGTTGCCGACGCCAGAAGACACATTTGTGGTGCAGTCCTGTACCGACTGCCGGATGCCCTACCGTGTGAAAGGAAAGAGAGTTTCTTCTTTCCGGTTCCACGCACCGCAAATCAGTCTCTTAGGGCTATCGACGATGTGCCCGCAGGGGATGCTAGATGTAGCACTCGACCTTGAATGGTGCTTGCCCGTTTTCTCCTTTCCTGGTGGCGACCTTATCACGGATGAGTATTTGAAGACACCGCTTAGACGGTTCTCACAACGATATGGCAACGTTCTCTGTCCCCATTTCGAGTTCGACGATGGCCAGCTACTCAGGTCTTTTGATCCCGCGACTTGCCTTTGCTTGTCTGCTCAGGGTTCTCGGGGGCTCCAGAGTGACCTTGAACCAAACTCGGAGATGAGTGGCACTTCTTCACACGATCCATCAAACAACTGTTGTCAGAGTACAAGCGTTGTATTAGGGAGCCATGGATCAGGTAACTTCCTCCCAGATTCCGGGGACGATTCAATCAGGAAGCACACTGTCAGTTGTAGCATATGCGGTACTCTATACTCCTGGGCGAGGGAGGGACATTATGCCTATCTCATGAGACGGTCCAGGGGACGCATGAGGCACAGCAGCGGTCGAGCTACGTTGGACTATAATGCAGTAAGATTAATGGATCCGGAATCGACCGGTTTTAAAGAAGATGCGAGCACAAAACACATCTACTGGTGTGATGATCAGAGCTGTAGGAATCGCCAGAGATGGAGAACCTATTTCCAAGCCCTCAACTTTGATTTCTCTTATCTGGGATGGTGACTCCCGGATGTTCTGGTCTCGGACCCTGAGTTGGAATGGGCAAGACCTCGTCCGTTGGAAATCGACATAGAAGCCGTTGAAAATTTCAAAACCTACATGAGCTCGAGGACTCTGCTACAAGTCGTCAAACAGCTTCTGGAAAGACCGCGGGCGTTCATGTCCACGCTATGGAAAGCACCAGACTGGAGAAAGAGAGATGGACAGGGTGAGGGGATGACGGAGAGGAAGAAACGGACTCTACTTTGACGGCATGAGCGGAGGCGAAGGTCTCGTGTCACTCGGAACTTATTCATACGACTCATGTCGGATTGAGTCGGCATAATCATGTATGGCAAGGCTTCACAGCCCAATTGCGATTCGACACGAGTAGAGAGATAGAAGTCTTCATGTGTACCTTCCAAGGGAAACGACCCATCTCATTGTTGCCTAATCCTGTGCCTCGTTGAGGCCTCTAGACCCTCTTGAGCTTGCTATCTTTATACGTGTACGGCCAGGGCTTCCACAACGCAGCTGACCGCAGGCTGGAAGGACCGGTGTCATGTCTTCGGGTTTCCCTAGGTCCCGCCTCACGAGATACACTACAGCGCAGCCAAGCCGGCGACTTTCTCGCTGGGGACCCCGGGAGTCCTTTTGTTCCACGACACGCGCAGATCCACCGAAACACTTCTAGAAGTATTAAGCTTTTTGGTCTCCCTTCCCCCATGCTCGATTGACTGGGTTCCCCCTTGTTCAGCTTGATGACACCCTCAGATGTGTCAGCAGGTTGATCGAGGTTCGTCAGATGATATTGATGCGGACCCGCTCAAGTAGGCTATGGCTTAAAGATGAAGAGCGCTTCTTGTTGGTTCCAATTTGGCTTTCGTCGAGGTTGCATGTGGAAGACGCAGAATTTGATACTACGCGCAGTCAACCAACCACTTTGGGACATTGAGGTTGTGATCTTCTCCCCAGTACCAGTACGCATACTAGAGATTTCGGGGCAAAAGTGACCTCCAACTATGACTAACGTCCTTATGCAATTTTGGATTAATATTAGAAGTACCCTTTTCACTACTAAGTTAGTATCTTAACCTAATCTAGCGAGGGATATACTCACTGCTTTCATAGCTAGGGTCCTAAGATAGGGCTATTACTATGCCTTACTAGATTGCTATAAACTTTGCCTATATTATAGCCCTCTATATATAATAAAAAAGCCCTAAGTTAGACCCTCTCGCAATAACTCTAAGTACCTCTACTAGTAACTAGCAGGCTAATAAGGGCTTGAATATTTGGGATAGTATTATAGTTATAATACCTATTATTAATAAGAGTTCTAAATCTAATAAAGAAGAAATCCAGGAGATTAAGCTAGCGCTTATTAAGCTACTAAACTGTTACGACCTGTAAACAAGGATAATAGTTAGCCGACCCACCTGGACGTCGGGCGGCTAGGATAAGACATTTATACTATAGGATCATGGGAATAGCAAGGACTTACTTAGAATAGAAGAACTATAGTATAAGTTATATAATAATAAGATAAGGAAACGATTAGTAAAGTATAGGAAGGAATGCTTAGTAATTAGTTAGTCTTACTAACTAATTATAATTACTTATATACCTAGGTAATTACCCTAAATAGATAAAGGCTACTATTCAAGACTTATATATAGTATAACCTAGAGCCTAGCTTATAGTTAGACTTCTATAGCTCTTTAGTAATTAACTTAGTATTTATCCTCCGGATACTCTTAGCTTACCTTTATTATAAACCCCTTATTAAGTCTAAAACTAATCACCTTAGCCTCTAAAGACCCGATCTATTATAGCCCATAACCTATAACTACGACTACGACTTAGTATACTATTATAATATATCAATCCCTAACTTCTATTAGTAGACCCTACTATTAGATAGCTAACTATAATACTTTAATTACTCCTATTTAGTAAGTTAACTATTAATTCCTATTAATAGTATTAAAGCAAAATATCTTCTTGCGTATCTATTAAGTTACCTACCCCTAGATCCTCGTTTACTTCTAGAGGATAAGCCCCCTAGAACCTAGCTTAAGAACTTAGGGACTAGAAGATAAAAGATAACTTAGATAGCGAGGATAATACTAAAGAACTTAGATAATAGCTCGATAAAACTAATAATAACTTTAAGGAGATATAAAATATATTTAATTAAAACGTTATAGCCTTTAAAGAACTCTAGGAATAGGCCTATAAGAATTAGGACCTTGAGAAAGAAGTTATAACCCTCTGAGCTATTATTAATATTATCTTAGCCCTAGTTAAAGAATAAGAACGACTTAAGCTTAACTCCCTTACTACTTTTAATAGGACTCTAGGATAACTTAAAGGATACCTAGTGTAAATATAAACCTATTAAGCATTTTATATAAATGCTTTCTAAAATAAAACTAAATATATTATATATGCTGCTACTTTTCTTAGAGGATAAGCCCTAGCTTAGTTCGAACCCCTCTAATAGGAATAGTTAGATAACCCTATTAAAAAATATAGCTAAGAAGTTAAGGATATCTTCTTTAGCTTTATAGGATATATTAAAGCCCTCTAGTTACTCTTCCTCGAACCCGATAAGAAGAGATAGGCTGAGTATAACTTATTATATCTAAGATAAACTAAGTCTACCTCACTCTATATAGCTGAATTCTAAAGGATTATATCTCAACTTAATATAACTAATAAAAGCAAAGTATTTATATTCTATTAAGGACTTAAGGATAATATTAAAGACGAGATAGCTAAAGTTAATATACCGCCTAGTTTCCGAGACTATATCAAACACGCTATTAAAATTAATAACTAACTTTTCGAGCGCTATAAGGAAAAAGGCGAAAGATAACCGAGCTCCAACTTAGGATATAAGTACTAATAGCAACCCTAGTATAAGTATAATAGTTAGTTAAACGATAATAGGCCTTATAATAACTAGAATAACACTCGATAGAGCACCGCCTATGGATAATATAGTAGACCTATAGATCTTAGCATAATAACTAAGCCTAATAATAAAAAGCCCTAGAACCCTAAGTACTATAACTATAATAAGCAAGGTTATATCGCTAAGGATTATAAATAACCTAAGAAGCTTCCCTAGACGCTAGTAGCTAAAAGACTATGATAAGTAAATATAATCTCGAAACCCCCCTATGCATCCTTATTATAGACTAGATATTATAATAATAATTACTAAATCTACCTTAAAGATAAAGAAATATCAGGATACTACCCTCGAGATAGCAATTCCGGGCGATCTAGGTATAATATAATAACCAAAACCCTAGTAATAATATATACTAGTAATAGCAAGATTATAAGAAAACCTACTAAATAACTTAATAAAATATTATAAATCTAATACTTAGAGCTAGCTAATATTCCCTTGATATTATAGCAGACCTGCAAATAAGAACTTAAGGATAATAACAAATAGAGGCTCGCATGCTTATAGCTAGCTAAGCTCGCATACCTAGAACGCATCTAGGACGAACCTTATAACCTAATATAGGAAAGATAACTTAGTACTATGCTTATATATATAGAACGATAAAAATATATATATAGAAACCCCGCTAAGATTAAATAAATTAACTAAGGACTTAAAGAATAAGTTAAGGAAGAATCTAATAAAGATCCGGAATATTAATACGACCCCCTAGAGGAATAATAACTACTTAACCTAATAAGTAACTAGAAATTTAGTAAACCTAAATCTAGGTTTAACTTAGACGGGATCCCCTATAATTCTAACTCTCTAGCTAATATAGTTAACTAGAATATAAGATATTATAGAGGACTAATCCCTAGGATTAATAACTCTAGTTCTAAAGAAGAGGAACCTGAGAATAATATAGAAAAAACTAAGTAGCTTATAAAATTTTAAAAAGTCGATATATTATAAGATAAATAATAATAGTACTTCTATAGCACCTCAGCTACTTAGCGAGACCGGGACTATACCCCTAGCTATATATAGAAGACTACCTAGCGCTAAGAAGTAACTACTAACTCTATTAAACCCTCTTCTAGCCTTAGTGCTTTTATAATAAGTATAAAGAATATATAGGAGAAAAGCATAACTACTAATTCTATCCTAGAAGGTATAACGATAAGCCTATCTAGGAAATCTACTTAATATCTGATATAATTAGATAGACTATAGTATTCTTCGAAGATAACCTTATAATCTTCCGACCTAGTCTATAGTTTCCTATGAGATACTAATATAATAATATAATAAAATAAGATAAATATTAATAAGACGAATACTAAGTATACTATTAAAAGAAGGCATGCGCCTGGAGAATCACAAAGAACGGACCTAGATCCCTATAGGTTAAAATCTACAAAACTAGTTTTACTAAGGTATAATAGGAAGGAAAGAGAATTACCTACCTAGGATAACTAGAATAGTTAAAAAACTAGACTTACTTACTAAAAAAGGATTATAATAAGTAATAAGGAAAAGATCTATTTACTAGATATCATAAAGATATAAGGGTAATATTAAACTTAAAGTTACTATTAACTAATAAATAACCCTCGCGCTAATTAATAGTAGAGCTAAAGCTAATTTTATTACCCCCCGAGCTATTAATAAGATAGAAATATAATAGGGAGGAAAAGAATAACTATACTCTTTATATATAATAGAAGGAGAAGAATTTAAGTATAAAGGAGGTATTATCTATAATAAGACTATGCCCCTCGAGATAAGCTACCTAGATCAGAAAGAAAGAATCTAATTCGATATTACTAATATAGGAATATATAATATAATACTAGAACTACCCTAGCTATGAGTAAATAACCTACGGATAGATTAGAATAAAGGCTAACTCTATTGGGACTATAACGATTTAGTCCCTAAGTAGCTCTATTAAAATCAGGCTTTAAATAGATCAATATTATAGCAAGGAGTAGCTAAATAATACCTCTACTACCTTAAGGCAAAAGAAGCTATATTATAACTACTAATAATAATAGATCTTAAATAAAGGAACGATCTACTTCTATCTATTCTAGAAGAATATAGAGTCTATAAGAAACTCTTTATAGCTAAGCTAGAAACTAGACTGCTAAATATACTAGTTTTAACTACGAAATCCCCCTAAAGAAGGAAAGGAACCACGATTTAATAAGATCTATAGACTTAATCTAATAGAAATAGAAGCCTTAGATAAGTACCTCGAAGAAAATCTTAGAAAGGGATATATTAGACGTTTAATATTACTAATAAGAAGCCTAGTCCTATTTATACCTAAGAAGAATAGAAAGTTATAACTATATATTAATTATTATATATTTAACGAAATAACGATTAAGAACCGCTACCTATTACCCCTTATCGATAAGATAAGACGACTCCTCTACGGAGCTAACTAGTTTATAGCCCTAGACCTTAAAAGAGCTTATAACTTAATTAGGATAAAGTAAGGAGAAGAATAGAAGACTATATTTTAGATATATAAAGGATATTTCGAATACCTCGTTATACGCTTTAGTCTTATTAACGCCCCTGCAACTTTCTAGAATATAATTAACTATATTTTATATAAATATATCGATATTTATATAGTAGTCTACCTTGATAATATTCTTATATTTTCACTAATACTCGAGAGATATAGGGAAGATATATACCACGTCTTATAAGCACTCTAGGAAGCTAAGCTTCTAATTAAATCCGAAAAAAAGCAAATTCCTATCTAAAGAGTAGAATATCTCGGATTTACTATTACCCCTAGAAAAGTCTATATACTAGAAAATAAAGTTAAAACTATTAAAGAATAGCTAGTACCTAAGAACCTTAAGGAAGTCTAAGGATTCCTAGGTTTTATTAACTTCTATTATAAGTTTAGTAAAAACTATAGCAAAATTAATATAGCTCTTACTAATCTTAGCTATAAAGATATACCCTTTATATAAGAAGAACTATAATAGATAGCCTTCTAAAAGATTAAGAACCTTATTACTAGCAAACTAGTTCTAATTATTCTAGATCCTATTAAATAGTTGAAAGTAGAACTAGACTCCTTAGACTACGCCCTAGGAGCATAATTATTATAATAGGACTTAGAAGGATAACTATATCTATATACCTTCTTCTCTTATAAACTCCATAGACCTGAGTTAAACTATTAGATCTATAATAAAGAACTTATAGTAATTATTAAAGCTTTTAAAGAATAGAGACTAGAACTCTTAGGAATAATCTACGAAGTATTTATATATTCTAACTATAAGAACCTTTTATACTTTATAACCTCAAAGGTATTAAATAAATAATAAATCCGATAGTTAGAGTTCTTATCTAAATTCAATTTCAGGATTATTTACTAAAAAGGATTAGATAATAGTAGAGCTAATACTCTTAGCTAATAACTAGATTATAATATCCTAATACTAGAAGAAACCTAGGTAATTCTCAAAGGAAATAATAATAGAGACCTAGTGCTAGTAACTAAACTCTTAATAATAGCTAGATAACCTAGTGCTAGCCCGACTAGCGAACTAAATAATAAAGTAATTATAGAGTCCTATACTCACCCTATATATAGTTACTAAGGAATTATAAAAACCTAGAAATAACTATAATAATAATATAGAAAGGTTACTAGAGAATATATAGCAAAGGCAATAAAGGACTGTGAAATCTGCCTTAAAAGCAAACCTGCTCGATATTAGCTATATAGCATGCTATAACCTTTACCTATACTATAAATAGCCTAGCAATCTATATTACTCGACTTTATTATTAAACTACCAAAGTTACGAGAACCCCTCATAGGAATATACTTTAATAGCATTCTCGTTATTATAGACCGACTTACGAAGTACGCCTACTTCATCCTATATAAAGAAGTAAGTAATACTAAAGAATATGCTTATACCTTTATTAAGTATATTATTACTAATTACGGAATACGTAAAGAAATTATATCTAATAGAGATAAGATCTTTACTTTAAAATTTTAGAAATTAATTATAGCATAACTTAGTATTAAATAATTAATATTTACTATATTCTACCTATAGACTAATAGATAGATAGAACGAATTAACTAAATCCTCGAAACCTACCTCTATGCCTATATTAATTATAATTAAGATAATTAGGTCGTACTACTACCAATCGCCTAGTTCACCTATAATAGCGTAATTAGAGAAAGTACTAAGGAATCCCCCTTCTACCTTAACTACGGATTTAAACTAACTACCTATAGAGAACTACGAATAGGCCTAGCTATAGTAAAAGCTATTACCTCAATATAGCAAATCAAGGATATCTAAGATAATATATATAAAGAACTAGAGTTTATATAATAATAAATAATATAGTTTAGTAATTAATAAAGGATTAAGGGACTAACCTTAAAAGAGGGAAATAGCGCCTACTTTATATAGCGAAATATTAAAATGAAATAACTAAATAATAAACTTAATTATAAAAAACTCAGACCCTTTAAAATCTTATAAGTAATTTCACTAGTTAATTATAAGCTTAAGCTCCTAGAAACTATAAAGTATTACCTAGTATTCTATATTTCACTACTAGAACTAGCTCTATAAGGATCCTAGATAAGTAATACTATTATTATAGAAGATAATAAACTAGAGTATGAAGTTAAATGTATTATTAACTATCTTGAGGAACTAGAAGGATATTAATACCTTATTAAATAGAAAGAATATAGGTACGAAGATAATATATAAGAACTAGCTAAGAATATTACTAACGTAATAGATAAACTTACCCTCTACTAGTAATAATAATAAGAATAGGAAGCAATACCCGTACTAAATAGATAAGTTACTCTAATAAATACTTCTAGCTACTAATAGATTAGATACTTATATAGATATATCTAACCCCTAATAGAAGCAGATTAGCCTTAATAAGGAAAACTATTAGTTTAATTAGGAATACTAGAATATAACTAAGACTCTCCTAATAAGAAGTTCGGAGTACTAGGATTCTAGTTAAGAATCGAATCTAAGTCTAGCACCCTAAAACTACCTATAGACTAAACCTCTATTATAGGAGATATTACTAACTCCTCTTCTATAACCTCCCAACCTTTTTAGAATACTATTCTCTTCTACTTATATAAACGATCTAACTATGCTATAGACTTATCTAACTTAGCTTATATAGTATAAAGGGTAGTAGCTTTTTTTCTTAAAACCTCCTCTTTAGCTACCTCTATATCCTCTAGATAAGTAGCCTTATTAAGTAAATAGTTAACTATAATAAAGACTTAGTATATTATACTAAATGCGAAATATAAAAGGGACCTATAGGTATAAATAGTATCCGCTATTATATCATAAGACTACCCTAAGCAAGTATACTCGCTATAAACTTCACTACTAGGAAGAAGCTTATAACGCTTCCCTAAAGAATAGTAATAAGAATAAGGCATATTAATAATAGAACCGAGCTTAGTAATATATAATATATAATTATAATGATGAAGAGTAGAGGTAGCACTCGATTTCGATTTTTAAATACGACCTAATATAATATTAGTATTATAAGGAAATTAGGAAGTATAATTAATAGATCCCTAACCTAGGACTAATAACCTACTTATATCAGGTCTCGAGGATAAGACCTTTAGAGAGGGGACCTGATATTATAACCCGTAAATAAGGACAATAGTTAGCTAACGTACCTAGATATTAGGCAGCTAGGATAAGATATTTATACTATAGGATCATAAGAATAGCAAGGACTTACTCGGAATAGAAGAACTATAGTATAAGTTATATAATAATAAGATAAGGAAATAATTAATAGAGTATAGGAAGGAACGCTTAGTAATTAGTTAGTCTTACTAACTAATTGCAATTACCTATATACCTAGGTGATTACCTTAAATAGATAAAGGCTATTATTTAAGACTTATATATAGTATAACCTAGAGCCTAGCTTATAGTTAGACTTCAATAGCTCTTTAGCAATTAACTTAGTATTTATCCTCAGGATACTCTCAGCTTACCTTCACTATAAACCCCTTATTAAGTCTAAGACTAATCACCTTAGCCTCTGAAGACCCGATCTACTATAGCTCACGACCTATAACTACGACCACGACCTAGTATACTATTATAGTATATCAATCCCCAACTTCTGTTAGCAGGCCCTACTGTCGGATAGCTGACCGTAACAAGAAGGCGATAACGAGCTCAAAGGATCATATATTAACTAGATGCTAGAGAAATAGAAGTAGACGTTTTTTTTATAATTATTTTTATATATATATTATATAGCGTTAGCGTTAAAAAAAGAGTGTTTTTGCTACGTATGACTATATTAACGTATCTCCTCTGATATTAATATTAACTTGCCTACTGCCTTGCCTACCGCCTCTTTTTTTGCTATAGCTACTTCAACTATATCTCTACTGCTGCAAAATCACGAATTTCTATTACTAACTTGCCTGCATAGCGATCGTATGCCTGTTATTATAATATATTAATATTAATATTATTTTAACCCTCTCCTTCTGCTAGCTTTAACTTCTCTAGCGGGTAGATTATTAGAAAGTTATAGAGCGCTATTATTATATATATTATAGCTATCTATTGCTCTAAGCTATATTCTAGCGCTAAACTTCGAATAATATAGAACTTCTTCTTAAGGCGACTAAAAGCCTGCTCTATAATTACTCGAAGTTAGCTATACCTCAGATTATATAGCTCCTAGGTAGTAACTAGTAGTAGGTCTATATCCCTCTAATCCTATAGATAATAATAAGTTTTATAGTATAGAATACTAAGGCTACTTCTGCCTCTAAATCCAGTATTAGCAAGGAAATATCTCCCCTCTAGTATAGTAAACCCTTGATTATATATAAATGTTACTAGCCTCGAGTCGTAGATCGACCCCTTTGCACTAGTGAGTATATATAAGAAGCTGCTATTAAACCTCACTACTACGAAGATATTTTAACTAATATAGCCCTTCTAATAATGCTAAGTCTTCTGCCTTTTTTCTGATATAAAAGCATAGATTAGAGTACTATTAATAGAGCCTATATAGCCTAAAAACGCCTCTCTTTTAGGTGTTACAACCGCTATAGTTAGTCACTATAGGATTGTAACTATATAGTGCAGAACAGGGGATAATAACAACGGATTTTTTATTACCGAAGCTTTTGCTTTATGCTATAGTTAGTTACCCTAACCTGCTCATAATATAACAACAAATCTAACCCGCGTTAAGGGGTTATAGGTTTAATTCCCGCACGCTGCGTTAGTAATATAATTATGCCTCCTATACTATATAGGGCGACCTAACTATAGGCAGGCTATGATATGGGTTAGTGCCCTACTAGCCTGGAGTTTCCCTATGTTATACCCGACTATTGCTGCTTAGTCTTTAGCATAGGGATATGCCTCTTGGAGGGGAGATATAGTGTTATAACTGCTATAGTTAGTCACTATAGGATTATAACTATATAGTGCAGAATAGGGGATAATAATAACGGATTTGTTATTACCGAAGCTTTTGCTTTGTGCCATAGTTGGTTGCCCTGACCTGCTCGTAACATTAGGGTCCCCCTTAATCTCTAATGAGATCTCTCCTTCTGCTATAGGTTATATATATGCTATATATAGCTTGATGCAGGTAGTAAGTAGGAAGTTAATATGCTATAATATTATACTTTAGCTAACTTTAAACGTATAGGTAGTAGTATGCTAAGAGCAGCCCTAGCTTATAATATATAGGAAAATCAATAATTTTTGCTCTATATTTATATATCGAGAATCCCGCAAGCTAGCATACTCGCTTAACTATTAAACGAGTATATTAAACTACTACTTATTTATCTAGAATATCTCAAAGAAGTAGCGAGGTAACCTTGCTAGCAATCCTCTAGTATACTCGCATGCTATTATAGGGTTACCCTCGTTAATTACTCTTTTGTAATTAGTTAATAATTGCTCTCGTTAGGTTGAAGTAATATAGGCGCTCTATATAGCTACTTTAATAGCCTTATTAATAGCCTCGTTATTATTAAAAAGCATAGTAGAGGGGTTAATTCTGCTATATAAGGGGTCTAACTACCCCTAGTACTAGCCTCTAGTATATAGAGAGGGTTAGAAATAACCCTCTCTATATACTAGGGTTTTTATATAGCGAGAAGGGGTTGAATAGTAGAAACTCTAGTATATATACTACAGGGAGGGGATATATTGCTATCTTTTATATAACTCTGCTGCTGAGGCTTTATAATAGGGTCCCCTTGCTAGTAGCAATAAACTAGTACTTAGAATAGTTAAGCGCATGAAATTAGGGGTTTTCCAGGCCTCCGTTTATATCAGAGTATCTATCTATACTGGAAATCTCTAGTATGCGTACTGGTACTGGGGAGAAGATCACACCCTGAGATGCGGAAGCTCTCAGCGCTGTCAGATCTGTACACTGATCAGTGGTCAACTTAACTATTGCGACCACTCGAGTTACCGCAGATCAGCAAGGTTTATCACTACCTATAGTAGAAGAGACGTCTCCGCCGTTGATATTACCGCTACTAGCAGAGGGATTGAAGCGACTATTACGGGCTACTACGATAACTATTTAATAACGTCCAGGCTGCTTTGCGCCTATATACGACGACTAGTTGAGTAAATAACTATAGCGATAACGTCTAGGCTGCTTTGCGCCTATATATGACGACCTCGACATGAAAAGCTACGATATCGCAAAAAATAACGCATAC
>JAOQIF010001461.1:0-16937 GCA_026260285.1 Colletotrichum sansevieriae
AAGCCGGGTAGCAACCCCCCCCCTCCTCCTACTACTTATAATAGATCTATCTAAGGATCTATCTCTAGCGATATCCCTATCCCTACCTAGCTTAAGGGCATTATCTAGCCCGACCTATAGGGCAAGGTCTTTGAGATCGACGAGGAAAGTAATAATATTCCTAATATATCTATTAAATAGGTAAATATATAGATAGGCTATTAACTTGAGGTCTATAAGATCGATAAGAATACTAGCCGAGCCTTCTAGCGCAAGTTCTTATATAACTTTATTAGCTAAACTGCTAAACTATTTAGTAAAACTAACTAGAAGCTTAGGAAGGCCCTCAAAGACTATATTATTAGCTATAGAGTATAGGTTAACCTAGTAGCTAGAATAATCTCTATTAGGCTTATTAAAGCTATAACTAGACCTAAGTTCTATTACTAGAGCTAAGCCTAGTTAGATGCCTATATAGACGACTTCTCACGATACCTCGCTAATAACTTAACGTTTATTTGCGAGATATTAGTACTAGTTATGCTTATATGCCTGCCCTATCTCACGAGGCCTAATGAGAGCCTCGCTTAAGCTAGAACCCCGCAGCTATAGACCCCTCCCACGATAGCGCTAGTAAAAACCACGCCTACTAGCAGAGATGGCGCAGTTAATAATAACTAGGATATAGGCTATAATAGCCTCCTAGCTACGCTAAAGCAGTTAATAGATCTAGCTAAGCTTTATGCTAATAATATAAAGTATAGCAGCGCTAAATATGATATATTAGAGGTAAAATTAACTATCTTTCGGGATATCTATAAGAAGGTCGGGATCTAGTAACTATAAGCTACTAGCGCCCTCCCCCTTATACTAAAAGGCTAAGCCTGCGATTACTATTTCAACCGACTTAGTAGCGCCTAGTTAAGCCTCCTAGCTATAGTTAAGAAACTCCATAATTACTTCGAATCCCACGATACCTGCTAGGCCTACCTAATGGAGTAGCGCTAGGCTATATTAACCTAGGTTATCTATAATAACCCCTCTAAAACGAGGATAGAGTACTTAGAGATCCTTATCAACTATATAACTAAGGTCTAACGAGCCTTACCGCTAGCCTACTACTCTAATCTTATCCTATAGGACTATATTATTAACGCCTGCTAAGGGGTTGAAGAGTGCTATCTTTACCTCTTTAACCCTACCGAGTTAATAGAAGGGGTCCTTAGCTAGTTATATTCAGCTATCTTAACGATAACCTGGCCTATAGCCTAATATATCGCTAAAAATAACGATAGGACTAGGGTCTATTAGACTAACTATACCTACTACGGCAATAGCCGAAAGAATCGTTTTAGGCCCTATATAGCTAGTAATAGCCTTAATAATGCAGCAAGAGCCAAAAAGTGCTACGTTTATAGCAAACCCGGCTATTAGTTAATAAAACATACTAACGACGATTGCCATAAGGCCTATAGCAAGTTCAAGAGCAGCTAATACGTCCAAAACAACGCTAACCCCGCTGAATATCACTAGTTTTTAGCGTGGTATAAGGGTATCAAAGACCTCGCGGCTACTATAGCCGACCCCTCCGTTATTAATAACCCTATTACCCTCTTTTACTAGTCGTTATCTATTAATAACGATAGCAACGAGGTTAATAGCACTGACGACGAGGCCTTCCTCACTACTACCTGTTTTAGCTAACCCACTGTAGTTAATAGCAGTAATATAATAACCCGCTTAGCTAACTAGTTAACCCTCTACGCGATTAACTGCGTTAAACCCTCTTATAATACGTTAATCGATAAAAATAATAACCCCGTTACGATATATATTACTAACTATTATTCATTAACTATATTTAGAGGGATTATCCCCGACTCTAGCGCAGCCTGATATTCAACCGGGCGTCACCTATAGTTCCTAGCCCTATAAAAGAGGGTTAACTACTAACTTAACCCCTCTATAGCCGGGGTAGCCTCGATCCGCTTTAGCAGCGCTAACCCTATCGAATCCCTTAGAATAACGGTTATTATAACTCCTTTTAGCGATATAACCTTCTATATAATACTAACGAATACCCCCTTCTTATTATCCCTTTATAATATAGACCGACTTAGCATAAGATTCGATAATATCGCTAACTAACTCGTTCGTAACAACCTCACGACCCCGGTTATATAACTATAGGGTTACCTATAGTTTATAACTAACCCGGAAGAGGCTATTATAAGTTATAACCTTACTAACGTCGAATTACGATATATCTACCGTCGTTTTAGCTACCTATCTATCTAACGACTCCACAAAGTCCTCTAGCGCGCTAGCTACCCCGTTAATATCGATATTATCAATAAGTTAACGAAGTTTTACTACTACTGCTAACTCTATAGCAGCAGCCCCTATTAGTTTAAGTTCACGATAAAAGATAACTATAATTTTAACTACGAGGTTATTATTAATATTATATATCTCGATAGCAACTGCCCTACTCTCTACGTCGTTAATATAGCTACTATATTTAATATAGCATGCTTTATAAAGGATATCTCCGCTAAAACTATATAGTAGACCCTTCGAATCTGCTAGATCGATATATACTAGGGCCTACCTAACTAGATAGTTACTAATGCTAGTACCTCCTTTCGATCTGCTAAATTTCGCTAATCTATGCAAAAGATAGCAATCTCTATAAAAGAGGTCCTAGTTAAGGCTTATAATAGCATCGGGAAGGTTGAATAATACTATAAGCTATTATACTAAGCCTATAAGATTATCTAGGTAGAAGATCCCTCTACTAACCCTAAAATCGCCCTCTAAATAGCTATAAAAGCTATTAATAACGTCGCTAGGCCCGACGGCCTAATACTAACCCTGCTAGTATTCGGAGCCTACCTACGCCTAATAGATAATTTAGCGCCCTTGCTATTAATTATATAATACGCCTAAGCTATATAGAAGGCTACTAATAAGATCTACTAACTCCACGCTAGTTATTAGGTTAATAAGGCTATTATAGCCTGAAATAGCCCTATAACCGAGCCTATATTAAGCCTACCTCTCTAGTTAGAAGTTAGAGTATAGTGTGAAAAAGATAGCTAGAAGGGCCCTTACTAGCTTATCTCTAATAATAGCTATAAATACGTAGTTTAACTACCTAACGGGCTAAAATCCTTCTAGTTAATTATTATTAAACCTTACTACTAGTCGACCGACCTACTAATAAAACCCGATAGTAATAATAATAGGATCGCAAACCCCTATAGGGCAACTAAGGGAGTTTACGATATAATCGTTATTACTAACAACGAAGCTCCCACCCTATTATAATACTAAGGCTAGCCCTGCTATAACCTAGCGCCGGGTCCGACTTTAACTATACTCCTCGCTAAAACAGACGTTACTACTACTAACGAGGCCTTCCTATCCGCTAAAGAGCAATCTAACCACAACCTCGCTATTAAGTTATATAATAATAGTATAATTACAACCCCTAGAGAGCCTTTTAAGCAGTCGACCCGATAAGAGATCGAATCCCTTATCGAATAAGGCGTATTTAACTTCATTAGGTATAACCCTGCCCGCTATAGCGGGATCCGGATTTTCCGCTCCTATATTATTAACGAGGTTAAGGGTAAGATAACCTAGCCTTATAAGAAGTTAAGACTTATTATTCAGGGCTATGCTAATAATAGTAAAGAGGCTATTTTAACCCAGGCCCCTATAATCTAAAGAGCTAGTTAATAGCTAATCCTTACGATCGCCCTATTATTATTAGCTAATAGCAAAACCCTTTAGATCTGCGATATCACCTAAGCTTATATCTAGTCTACTACCTATCTCACCCGCCCTATCCTCGCTAAAATCCCCGCTTAAATATAGTATAAATACCCCGATAATACTATTATAGAGGTTGTGAAACCCCTCTATAGTATTGCTAAGGCTAGTACCTATTAGTAGGCTATATATAGCTACTACTATAAAGAGAGGCTTAAGATAGAGACTTCGTTATTTAACCCCTGCCTGCTTATATTAACGAAAAATAACCTATCTTTCGCTATTATAGGTATATAAACTAATAATATATTAGGCCTATTAAACGACGTGTTTTCCGCCCTTGAGGAGGCTAAATTAACTAAAGCTAGCTTTTTAGCTAAACCTAAGCAGACCCTTGCTATTAATAACCCCCTTATATTTAATAGTAGGATCGTAATAATCGATAATAGTAATACCCTCACCCTCTGCTAAAAGGACCAAGGGCTTAAGTTGCACCCTATCGACCCCTCTACTAACGAAGCCGTCCAAAAGCAGCAATACGTTGAATAACGCGCCCGCAGCATATATATTGCGTTAATTTACTAACCCGAGGCTTATTTCGACCTATCTATCGCTATATAATAGCAAAACCCTATAGATAACGATATTAGAACCCTTAACTAGCGAATACTCTAGCAGTTACGATCCCTCGATAGAGGCCTCAGTTTTATCCCGCTTAACCTCGCTACTACGAAACTATTTATTTTTATCAACAGATCTTTTACTAATAATAATAACCTATCGTTGCAACTAGGTTTTATTATTATACTAGCTAACGAGACTAATAATAATAAGGCTATTAATACATTCGAAATTAATAGTAACGTCATCTACTATAGCTTAACGAAGTCAAAACGCATTACCCGCAGTATATTAGCCTCGGAAATCTATAGCATAGTTACTAGCATCGATATAGCCTATGCGATTGCAATAACCCTCTAAAAGGTCTCCGATCGACTAGACCTACTATTAATATCGACTATTATTTATACTAACTTATATTCGCTATATAAGTGCCTCGTTAAGTTAGGTATAATAAAAGAAAAGCGCCTTATAATTAATATAATAGCGTTATAGTAGTCGTACGAGCGCTGCGAGATCGCAGAGATCCGCTAGATCTATAGTAATAATAACCTAGCTAATAGACTTATGAAGTTAACGCTAAATAAAGCCCTCTAATAGCTTATTAATAATAATAAGGCGATGATATAGATAGAGGGGTAGGTTATTCAATAGTAGCTAGGACCCCGGCCCGTAGCTAGGGCCCCGCGCGTAGTAAAACCGGGGATATATAGTATATTAGGGGATAACGACAAAACGTATGAAAACTGCGGTTATTAGGCTATTTAGGCCCCTTTTATAAGTAGTTGCTATTTAGTAGTTATCTCGATGAATATAGGCTATTATAAGGTAGGTACTAGCAGTAATAAAAGACTGCTAGTATTAGAAGCCTAGTCGGCGGTTCGTTACCGACCTGACTAGCGCCACGTCGGGCTATTCGGATCCACCTATTGCGCCGATTCAACCAATACGAGGGCCAGGACCCTACTTATAAGGACTGCCTATATAGCCGTCGTAACCACTAAATCTACGATAGATAGATATCACGAATAACTATAGTATTACGGAAGAACCCTATCTTTCTGGTACTATTACCTGCGCAGGATAGTTATTCCGATAGATATAGAGTCCTTAGGCGAAGATTCGCTAAATAATAAGCAAGAGAAGAAGATTCCTAGGGAACTTTAAGACTTTACTAATATTTTTAATAAAGAGAATGCGAAGAAAGTTCTAAAGCTAAAGGGAGCAGTATATTATATCGAACTAAAACCTAGCAAGGAACCCCTATATAGACCGATATACCCTATATTAGTAGAGTAGTTATAAATACTTGCTAAGTATATCTAGGATATAGAGGCAGCAGGCTATATATACTACTTAACTAGCTCTATAGGAGCACTAATGCTATTTATACCTAAGAAGGATAGAAGTCTATAACTATATATAGACTATAGGGGATTAAATAAAATCATAATAAAGAACTATTATCCTCTGCTATTAATTAGCAAGCTTCTAGATAGACTTGCTAGAGTAAAGTTTATTTCGAAGATTAACTTAAGCGAGGTATACTACTAAATTACAATAAATAAAGCAGATAGGTAGAAAATAGCATTTAGAATATGATATAGGTACTTTGAGTATATTATAATACTATTTAGGCTTATAAATACCCTAGAAACTTTTTAGGCGTATATTCACTAAATACTCGCTAACTTTTTAAATACTTATTATATTATATACCTAGATAATATTCTAATTTACTTAGATATAAGGGAATAGTATACTAAAGACCTCTATACTATCCTACGCTACCTAAGGGCTACTAAGCTATTTATAAGACTAAAGAAGTATAACTTCTACTAGATAGAAGTAGATTTTCTAGGGTTCTATATTACCTAAAATAGTATTAGGATAGACCCGGATAGAGTCCGAGTAGTTACTAAATAGCTAGTACCGAAGTCTTTTAGAGATATCTAAGTATTCCTTAGTTTCTATAACTTTTACTATAAATTTATTATAAGATATTCTTATATTATAGCCCCTATAACTAGTATACTTAAGAGAAGCTAGAATAGCACGAAGTTAGAAGCCTTCGCCTAGACGGGGGAGATATAGATCGCATTTGAGATACTTCGGAGAGTATTTACTAAAGCTATAATACTTAGATATTATAACTTAATATTAGAAACTAGGGTTAAGACTAATATATCTACTTAAGTAGTATCTAGTATGCTTTTATAGAAGTATAGCATAGTTTAGCACCTAGTAGCCTTCTAGTTAAGGAAGCTCTTAGATATAGAGAGGCGCTAGGCTATAGGGTAATAGGAACTCCTTGCTATTATAGAAAGTTTAGATCACTAGGCATAGTACCTATAAGGACTCCCTAAGAAATTCGTAGTACTTATAGACTATATAGCGCTAAAAGGAGTGCTCGCTACGCTTATATAGGATATTTGCAGAAGACTCGCGCAATAGGTCTACTACCTATTAGTATTTAACTTTGAAATCTAGTATAGGTCGGGGGTTACTAACCTAGTAGATAGACTATTATAACGCCCTGACTATATAGTAGAAGATACTAAGGTAGATAATATACTTCCTACCCTTAGAAAGAAACTTAGGCTTATTAGCTAGCTTTTAGCGAATATTCGCTAGTATATTACTAAGCTTAAAGGAACTATAGTAGTCATAAGAACTTATACCCGAGCCGTCTAGCGAAGCATATAAGAACCTTGCTAGAGAGCTAGCTCTAAGGTTAAGGGATCCTCACCCTTAAGTTAGCACCACCATATAATAGGTATTAATAAGCTACTACGTATAAGTATATATATTAGCGCTATTACCCGCACGAAAGCATATATAGGTGCTATGCTAATTGCTCTATAAGAGAATAGCAATAAGCTAGAGGACTTAGGTGGAGCTGGAGTTACTATATTAGAATAGTATATCCTATATGCTATAATAAGGGAGCTTATTTAGGATAAAATAGCTTATATACTATAACTAAGTGCAGATCTCGAATAAATAGTTAGAGGATTATAAGCCAAAGACCCCTTCTATAGAGATATCGCAGCTAAAGTTCGCTAAGATACTAGGGAATACTAAGGATACTAAGTTAATAAGAATAACGTCCTTTAGTTCAGAAGAAGACTTATTATCCTAAAAGAAGGATCCCTCTGCTATGAAATCCTAAAGAACTATTATAATACGCCTAGATTAGGGTATATAGGAGCAAATAAGATAGCTAAGCTAATCTTGCGAAAGTTTTATTAGCTATATTTAATAGAGGATATATAGCGATATATCGCTAAGTACCCGCGCTACCAAGGGGCGCGCATACCACGATATAAGCTATATAAGCTACTATATATACTAGAACTACTAGTATACCTATTCTAATAGATTTCTTTAGACTTCTTAACTAGCTTACTAGAAAGTTGCTGAGATAATAGAGTTACTTATAATATAATCCTAGTAATTATATATTAGATAACTAAAGTAGCACGGTTCTTAGTAATAACTAAGTAACTAGATGCTATAGGTTTAGCAAGGATCCTATATCAAGAGATCGAGTATTAATATAGCACGCTAGAGGTTATTATTAGTAATTAAGATAAACTAATTACTAGCTAGTTCTAGCGAGACTAGACTAAGGCCCGAGATATAGAAGGGCGTATCTCTACTATATAGTATCTATAAACGGATAGTCAGACTAAAAGAACGCACTAGACTTTAACTATATATCTTATAAAGTTTAGCAAAGGCTTGCGCAACTAATAGGCAATATAACTAGTTAAGGCTAAATTTTTATATAATAATAGCAAATATGCTATTATTAGCATATCCCTATTCGAGGCCCTTATAGGATACTACCCTCGAATAGTTAACTACTGCTTGCTAAATATAAAGATTAGGACCTAAGGGGTTAATAAAAGGCTTAAGAAGCTAATAGAGGTTTACTAAAGAATAGCTAAGACCTAGCGATATATAACTAAGGTATAAGCTAAGAATATAAATACTAGAAGAAAAGCGTAATTATATTATATTAGAGATGTTATAAGACTCTTAATAAAGAACTTCTATTTTATAAAGGGTTAGTAAAAGCTCGCTCTAAGATTTATTCCTATACTAGTTATAGAAGTTATAAGCCCTAACGCCTATAGAGTATAACTCCTAGAGAAGTATAGCAGAGTATATAATATCTTCTCTATTATTCTACTTAAGCTATAATATAGCTAAAAGCTTACTAAGGGGCAGCTCCCGGACCTTGAGGAAGACCCTGAGGAATAGGAAGTTAAGGATATTATATTATAGAGGGAAATACTAATAAGCCCCCTATATTTAGTTAAGTAGAAAGGCTAGCTAATAGAGTATAATACCTAGGAGCCTAAAGAATACTTAGCAAACGCTTCGCAAATCCTCGCTAGATTTAAGAAATAGTAGCATAAGTTATATTATAAGTAGGATAATAAGTAATATAGATTAATAAGAAAAGTTAATTAACTATAAGATAGCTAAAACGCTAAAGAGAAGACCCCCCCCTATAAAAGCAATGCAAACCCTATAGGTATCTAACCTTATATTACTATAGAAGTCTACTATACTCTCGCTAAAGTTCCGCTAGCACTACTACTTATTATCATTATTATTACCCTTATTATTATTATTATTATCCTCGCTCTCCTCCTTAGAGCTATTGCTAGTAGTACTACTATTACTACCCTAACTATTACTCTCTATAGTATTATTAGAGTTGCTATCCTCTATAGCTAAGGACTCGTCCTCCTTGCTACTATAAACCTAATATTGCTAAGCTATTGCTAAGGTATTACTAACCTTCTTCTAAGAATTTAGTCGAGGCGCGGGATTACTATTAATAACTTCGAAGATAGTAATAGGAGCTTAGTAGTAAGTATTATAAAGTATATAAGAACCTTAGACCTTCGAAGGCTCTTATAAAAGAAGCGCGGATATATAGGTATTACTTTTTAAAAGCTATATTATTAGGATATTAGCGAGCTTATTAAGAAAAGTAGCTTATTTAAAGATATAGGTCTTATTATATAAGTAAATAGGGAGAGCATTATTAAGCTATATTATAATCTCCTTAACTAAAACCTTATCCTTAGCCTAGCAAGCTACTTATAAATATATATCAGACTAATAAAAGGGTGAGACTAACTATAAGGTAAAACCTACCTTAAGCGAAACCTATAGATACGCTTAGGTATATAAAGCTATACTCTCCTTAATACCTATAGCGAGGAGCTAGTTCTTATAGTTCGTAGAACTAGGCTTAAGACTAGCAGGGTTTACTAACTAGTTATAGAGGCGTTAGAGAAGCTCTTACCCTTGCTCTATAGCTGCGAAGATATAGAAGATCTTATGCTATTAATACTAGCTAGTAGTAATTGCGCGGATATAATACTTAACCTAGTTCTAATAGAAACGAGTAATACTAATAAGATAAGTAGGAATCTAGAAATAGGGAAAGTTAGCTCTACTAAACGATCGCCGAACTTACCCTATAATACTTAATACTACGAACCCGGTATAACTTATATATATAATCACTATCGCATCGATAGGTATAGATAACCTAGGTATTCTTAGGGAGCTATAGCGTGCAGCTAACGCAGGGTTCGCTGCTACCCGCTTAATTATGCTAATAGTTGCTACTGCTAAGTTCGGCCTTAGTAGGGCTATACTTAGCAAGGAGTTAGCTAATAAGGCTCTCGGCGCTTATGATATTTAAGGAAGTATTAAAAGATAGGAAGGGTCTATAAAGGCTTGATAAAGGGCTTGGATAATATAAAAGTAGTTATTAAATAATATAGTATAATAAGGAGGGAAAAGAACTAACCCTAGGGCGGGAAAAAGCTATTATTTTATAGATAGCTAAAGAGACCTTGCTAAACTATTGCAAAGGTAGATATGACTTCGGATAGCAAAGAATAGCAGTTACTTACTATAGCAGGTGCTACCTACTAGGAGATAGATATAGTGAATTAGTAGCAATAGTTGCTATCCAACCTACTTAATAGCCTCGTGATATACCTATTTAGAAGGGGGATAATAGGATAAAAAACAAAGTTATTATAAGGGCATAGTATAAGAAGGTGCTCGCTAGACAAAGGGCGAATAATAGGAGAATAAAAACGAAGTCACTATAAGGATAACTACCCTCTTTCGAAAGGAAATAATAGGATCCCTTTAGAATAGCCTAGATAGAGAGCATAAAAGGGCCTAAAAGGAGAGGAACTATAAGGAATAGGACTATAAGCCTAGCTATTATATCTATAACTCCAAGGGCCCTACCGTCTTTCAGTAAATATTTAGCAAATAGTTACTATGCTAGATAATAGTAGCAATAAGTAAAGGACTAGGACCTACCCTAGATAGCTAAAAAGGATAATAACAGAGGGCTAACCCGTAATACCCGATCTTATAGTAAGGATTACTATAATTAGAAGGGGGATAATTATAAGGGACTAGGTACCTAGACCGGAGAAACTAGAGATGCTTCAGCTAGTATAGGCTAAAGGGATAGAGAGGCTTATAGGTCTAGGGCATAGAACCCTTATAGTAAAGACCTAGCGAATACTTACTAAAGGCTAGAAATAAAGGATCTTAGAAGAAGCAAGCAAAAGTAGTATAATAATACCGATCCTATCTTTTAGGTGCTTCTGCTATTAGTTTGACCTGACCGTGGCTCTTAGCCCCTCGATACCTTTATAGATATATAATAATACAATACCTACCTATAAGCTTACTAGGGAGGTGAATATAATATTACCTTTAGGATCCCTTACTAGATAGGAGCTACTAAATAGCTAAACTTAGGATAGGATACTTACTAAGTAGAATAATAATAAGGTTATTAATAAAGAACTAGGTAGTTAATTAATAGAGGCTAAATTAGATTAGCTTATTAAAGAGGAAGAAAAGAAGGATTAACTAAAATATAAAAAAGAATATCTCAAGGCTTTAAGAGCTAGCTAATTATTAACCTTAGTAGGTAACCTTATTATTTACTAAGTAGTTATTAGTAATAACCCTAAGGTAAAGAAGCACTAGTTAGAACTTTAGGGGAAGCACCTCCTAATACTTAAGTATAAAGGGGGTACCTAGACTAACTTTAATTAATTTGTATTTAATCTTAATATATAATTTGAAATAAATATGATTATATTAAATTTTAAGAAGGTGCTATTTACTATTAAGTATCTAGAGGGATTAGTAGTAAAGTAATAGACCTTATACCTTTCTATTAACTATAATAATAAGGCAAAGGATTTTACTTAGGTAATAATAAAGAACTAGTTAACTAATAGTATAGCTAATATAGGGTCTAGGACCTTTAGTATATAAACCTAGCTTAAATAGGCTTATTAGTAACTAGAATAATTATACTAGAGCTTTATTAATTACTATAAAGGGATTAAGGTAGAGAGCTCCTCCTAATGACTAGAAGAGATCTAGGTAGCTAATATAACAGCTAGGCTAGACCCTAAGCTCTAATACTATATCATAGCAAATAGATTACTAAAATCGCAGCTTAACCTTAATATAAGGGCTAGGAGTACTAAGCTTATAGTTAATATATAAGTATATAAGGCGCTAGTAAGGGACTAAGGGACTAACAATAATAAATAATAACTAGAGGGTTAAACTACTAATCTAGAGGGATAAACCAAGGCTATAAGGGGGGATTATAGTAATACTAATAACTACTGGGAGGATATTAAGGACTTACTATAGGATACTAAGAAGAAAATTATTTATTATAGTTATAAAAGAAAAGGCTATGTTATACTAAGGTGCTTATATTATAAGAAGTATAGCTATACCTACCATAAAGGCAAACCCTGCCCTAGTGAATAACTAGAGGAGGACTAGGTAGTAATATAAGCAGTTTAATAGGATAGCAACTAGCTATATTATATTAAAGTAATAATATAGGTCTAAGTTATACGTAGCTAGAAGACTAGTACTATGCTTATTAATTATAGAGCTAATAAGAATATGATAGATTAGAGAATTATAGCTAATACCTAACTAGAGGCTAATAAGTAGGAACCTATTAGGGGAATATAGGTATCTAAGGGACCTAACTATAGTATATAGAAGTTAGTAACCTAAATACCTAATAGCATAGGCATCTAGTAGAAAGCTTTATATAACTTTAGGATTAGTAATAGTAATAGCTATAATACTATCCTAAGGATCCCTTAGTATATAGCAGAATGCTCTAACCTTAATTAGAAGGAGTTAGGCTAGACCTTTCCCCTATATAAGAAACGTATTCACTCTATTATAACTATAAAGGAGCTTAGGTATATTAAAAATAAAGTAAGAGTAATACTTATAAGAATATTATAAGTTAATTAGATATTAACTATAAATTACCTAGAGGATACCTAGGAGCCTAAGGATACTAGGGAGATTAAAATAAATATCCTACTAGAATACTAGGACTTTGAGAAAGTATTTAATATTAACCTAGTAGGGATTATATTAGAGTTTAGGACTACTAGGAGCTACCCTATTAACCTAGAGCCTAGGACTAAGCCCTTATTTAGACCTATATACCTACTAGCTAAAAAGGAGTTAGAGGAGTTAAGGGATTATATCTATAGAGCCCTATAAAAGGGATAGATTTGCTTATTAATAAGTCTAGCAGGGGTAGTAATCCTATTTATCCTAAAGAAGGGAGGTAAGTTAAAGTTATATATAGATTACTAGGAACTTAACTAAGTAACTACTTAGAACTATACCCCTCTCCCCCTAATTAATAAAATCTTTGATTAGCTCTCCTAAGTAAAGCACTTTACTAAACTTAACCTTAAGGATACTTACTACTAGATAAGGATCTAAGAGGGAGATAAGTAGAAGATAGCATTCTATATATAATATAGCTACTATAAATACTATATTATGCTATTCAGGCTTATTAATATACCTACTACCTTCTAGACTTTTATTAATAAGTTATTTATAGGCCTAGTTAGTATTATTTATATTATATATTTAGATAATATCTTAATATTTACTAATAATATAGACTCCTATATAGAGGTAGTAAGATAGGTACTCACCTAGTTAGAAGCTAATAGCCTCTATGCGAACCCTGATAAGTATGAACTCTATAAGGAATAGATCGACTTTCTTAGGTTTATAGTCTTAGTAGATAGGTTTGCTATAAAATAGGAGAGGGTCTAGGCAATCGCTAAGTAACTAGTACTTATTATAATATAAGATATTTAGTAATTTCTAGGATTTATAGGGTTTTATAGAAGATTTATTAAGAATTACTCTAAAATCTATAGCCTGCTTACTAATTAACTGGCTAATATAGCTAAGGGATAACTAGTAATAACTAGCGAGGTATTAGTTACTTTCTATTAGCTCTATACTTTATTTATAAAGGCACCTATTTTATGCTACTTTAACCCTATACTCCTAATTCATATTAAAACTAATATATTAGACTTTATAATAGGGGTAATATTAAGCTAGTTAGAGGGGGATATATAGAGATTAGTAGTATTTATATCTTAGAAGCTTAAGGGTATATAACTATAGTATAGTATATAAGAGGCAGAGCTACTAGCTATTAGAGAGGTAGTAGTAAGGTAGTAATACTACTTGCTTTACTCCTAGTATTATATCTAATTTATTACTAACTACCTAGGTTACTAGTACCTCGCTAATAAGAAGATACTTAGCAGCTATTAGGCATAGCTATTATAAGACCTATGAATATTTAACTTTGAAATTAAATACTAGCCTAGTTGCTATAACCTAGCTAATAGCCTCTTATAAAGACCTAATTATACCCCTAAGGATATAGAGATTAAGGAAGCTAGAGACTTGCCCCTATAAGACTTTCTATAACGCTTTAACGAGGCTACTATTCAGAGGGTAGGTCCCAGGTAGTAATAGGGTGCTTAACTATTAAATACCTCCCTAGAATAACTTATACCCTCGCTTTAGGAATAAGTTAAGGAAGCCTAATAGAAAGATCCCTTTTATATTAATAAGGAGTAGGAATAATATGGGATAAGGTAGTTATTAGATAACTCTAGTACCCTAAGATACTGAGAGGGTTTATATATCTCTAATAACTACCTACTTTAGAATAAAGTCCTTAGAGCATTCTATAATAAACTATCTAGAGGTTACTAAGGTATTACTAAGATACTAAAGAGGATTAGAAAGTTATTTTTTTAGAACATATAGAAGAGCGATATAAAGGAATATATTAAGATATATATAATATAATAGTATATAGAACTGAGATACTTCCTCCTATATAGTAAACTTATGCCCCTACTAATACCTACCTAGCCCTTTTAATAAATATTAATTAACTTTATTACTAAACTACTATTATTATTTATAATAGGAAATAAACCTTATAAGAGTATTCTTATTATTATTATTAACTGATTTATAAAATACTCCCTATATATCCCTACTAGTGAGTTACTTATAGCTAATAGGTTAGCTATATTACTTAATAAATATATCTTCCTTATATTCAGGCTCCTAGAAGCTATTATATCCAATCGAGGATTGCTATTTACTAGTAATATCTAGTCTAAAATATACTACCTACCAGTTATTAAGAGGAAGATTAGTACTAACTTCTATCCCTAGACTAATAGCTAAATAGAATATTAAAATTAGAGTATTAAGTACTTTTTGTAGGCTTTCTATACTATTAACTAGGATAATTAGGTTGTAAGGAACAATGGCGGGTGCAGGATGCAGAGCCACGCTATCAGCAAAACGTTAGCAAGTCAGGGGCGGATAAATACACCTTAGAGAAAACTCTATAAGCTATAGACTTAGAAGGTTAAGTAATAGTTTAATATAATAATAGATACCTATATTTTAATATTCTAGCCTTTCCTAGTTTAGGCCTTTAGCTATATTCTTATATTCTATTGCTTCTACCTTGATTTAAGAAACTAGGGCTAGTTAGAATATCTAAAGCAAACTAGTAATAATATACTAACGATTTAATAACAGAGTTTAATTATAATAAACTCTAGGCTAGTTATATAGAATATAACTAATAGGGTCTTAGCTAATAAGATATTAATTATTTACTAAACCCTGAGATATAGGGAATATAGCATAGATATTACGCTGGGGGAATAGATAACCCTAGCGATAATATAGCAGGAGGAATAACCCCGAGGGGTTAGGCTAGGTCCTAGGTAGCGCTAGACTAGGCAGACTACCCCTTAAGGGGCGAATAGATAGTAAGTAGTAGCTAATAGGGTACCCCGCCTAGGACGCCCTGAGAAGCTAGTATCTCTAGTATCCTTACCTAAGCTATAGGGTTATTATAGAAATAGCAGGAGAGCCTTATAGAGTAGATATATCTATAATAGTAGTAGTATAAGGAATAAACCGCTGCCTTACTATAGGAACTTGCTAATTACTTAGTAATAAGATACTTATAGAGAGAATAGAAAAAGCCCCCTATATATAACTACTATACTATAACTAAGGACTTTACTATAGACTAGGTTAGCAACTAGATCTAAGTAATTAAAGATAGAAACTAACTATACGCTAGTAGTATGCTAGAGTAGCAGGTCTAATAGGCGCTTATAAAGATAAGCCTATCCCTATAGACCTAGTAGCAATACTATAGGGCTAGGCTAGAAGGAGACCTAGTATAGGCTAACTTTATAGTATTTACTTACTAATAGTATATTAACCACGAGCTTTAAGAGCAAAGGTACTATAGGAAGCTAGATATAATAAGGCAGAAGGAGATATAGTTATTAATATAATTATTTGCTAAATAGTTAGTAATATATTAGGACTTAGATATAGTTAATATAGAAGATAGCAAGGCTAAGGCTTATATACTATAATTCTAATTAGCCCTATTCCTATATAGGGAACTCGAATATTAGAAAGTTAAGATATAGAGGCTAAGAGATATAGCTATAGAAGCTAAGTACTTATAGGAGATATATTACTAATAAGGTAATAAACCTCTATAAAGCAAAAGTAAGAAATAGTATATAGGGGAAGAGTATAACCCAAGGGGGCCCCTAGTAGCGAGGTTAGGTTAAAGAGCAGGCTAGTAGAGTTCTAGCTAGAAGATAACGCGGGTTTATAGAGCCTAATACCTTACTAATAGGTTAGTAGCATAATATAGGGATCTAATTAGAATAAGTCTATATCTAGCCCTAATATATAACTTATAATATCTAATCACATAGTATGCTTTAGCTATAAGCAAAAAGGGTATAAGAGGGCAGACTGCCTAGATAAATATATAAGATAAAGTGTAAATAAAATATAAATAAGACACTAAGTATTTACTAAGAAGGCGAGGGTTAATATAATCTAATTTATAAGAGTTAAGGAACTTAACTTATTAGAGAATAAATAAGCTAGGGGATTATACTAGTAACCCCTACGCCTAAACTAGAACTAGATACTCTCCCTAAGGGAGCTATTATAAAGGGATAGGTAATTATTCTCTAGAATATCGCTAAATAAGAAGTAGTAGTAGATATAGATTCCTATTCCTAGGTTAATATTATTAG
>JAOQIF010001462.1:0-16934 GCA_026260285.1 Colletotrichum sansevieriae
ATTATTATTATTATTATTATTATTATTACTTATAGTAATCTCTTATATTATATCTTTTTAGCCTTAAGTTTATTAATTACTAGATAATTGAAACAGTTAATATTAATCCCTCTTAAGATTACTTAAGAGATTATAATTAAGAGTATTTATAATATCTTAGACATTATGTCTCTATTAGTATTCTTTATTATTATTATAAAGGTATTTAAATAATAATTAGATAGCTTATAGTATAAATATCTCTCCTCTTTATCTCTTATTCCCCTAGGTTATAAGCTTCTTTACTTAAAGCCTTATAGTAATAAATAGGTTTTAGGAGAGTTAAATCGCTAGAGAGGAGGCCTCTAAAGGGCTAAATATCTTTTCCTTTTATAATTAATAGCTAGATTAATCCCTAGCTATAGTATTATAAGGATTATTCTAAATATTAATATATAGCTATTATAATATCCTCTATTTATTTCTACTTCTTATAGGGTATCTTAATAAGGTGTTCTTATTAATAATAAGATATTATTACTACTTCCCTTTTGGGGATTTTACTAGCTTAGAGGAGGGGTTATTAGATATTATATGAAGGCTAAAAGAATAAGATTTATTTATACTTAGAGGGCTTAAATAACTATATAATCTCTCACTTTTTGTATTAATAGTAATTTAATATAATATTTAACTATTATTTATATTTTCTTAATAAAATCTCTAATCTAATAAACTAGGTAGGTAAGCTAATTATATCTTAAATATAGAGTATTTATCCTAGGTTATAGCTTTAGATATATATACTATTTATTAAATAAAATACTACTATTTACCTTAACAGTATTTAATTAAAGTTATTATATTAATAAGAGAAGGTTTTAGGTTTATAGTTACACTATAGCCCCTTTATAAAGACTATAATAACTTCACCTAGTTTATAGGTATAGTTGAGGAGATACTATATAGGTATGTTAACCTATACCCTCTACTAGTTAAGGAAAATAATATAAAAACCTAATGTATTCCTACTTATAAATTAACCCTTTAAATATTATAAAGTTAGATGCGCGCTATACTAGAGCTAATTATATTAGAGCTAAATAGGCTATTAAGGCTCTTATACCCTAGAAATACCCCTACTAAATCTTCGAATAAGGTGCTATAAAAGCTATTATATAAGATAACTCCTTAACCTAAAAAGCTAACCTTCTAGTAAGGTATTATAAATACTACTATATAAGAGATAACTTCTTAACTTAAGAGGTCTTTCTTAAGAAGTTCTTATAGCTAGAAGTATAAGAAGCTCTATTACTATAGGTAAGGCTTTATATATCTCCCTCTTCTTTATCTATATAACTTATAATAAATCCTTAAAGATATTAGCGCTAGACCCTATATATAGAAACGCTAAGCCTGCGTGAGGCACGCCCTTTAAGAAAACGAATATAAAAGAGATCGCTAGAGAGTTTAGTATTAATATGAGAGAACGTATAAAGTTATAGTTATAATAGTAGTTAGTAAGTTAATTTAAAAGTAGTCAGTATTAATAAGGCGCTCCTTTAGGTTAAGTATTATATCTACTCTAATCTAGGTCTAATATTACTAATAGCCTCTTACTACTCCTCTCTCTTCTAGGTCTCTATAATTAGGTATAACTTATAATAAGACTTAATTATATAATAAACCTCTTATAAGATTATTATAAGATGGCTTTAATAAGGCTATCTATTATTAGTTCTACTAAAGAGATATAGACAACCTTTATATATCCCTTAGTAACCTCTTACTATAGCTAGTAGTTATGAGTATTAATATAATAGAGCCTTATTTACAGCTAAATTATCTCTTTTATAACAAGGCTTATAATTTATAAGTTATTATATTAAATTATAACCTTTAGTATAGTATTAATGGTTAAACCTATAAATACGGGAGGTTTATTATTTAAGAGAATACGATGGGTTAGACCCGAGTTTATTTAATAAGAAGTCGCTATAATACTATTTATTTAAGCTAAAGAGGAAAAGTGGAAGTTTTTCTCTCTAGTAGAGATTTTACTAGTCTATAGGGAACTACTAAGTAGGCCCTGGGTAAGCCCTAGGTAGCTCCCTAAGGTAATAAACCTAGGTAAAAGCCTAAGTAGGCTTAAACTAAGCACAGCTTATAATACTATCCCCCTCATAGCTAATCCTCCCCTAGGTATAAGCTAGGTTGCTATTATTATCTATAACTAGCTCATAAAGAGCGTTATATCTATCTACCATTATAATATCTATTATAGCTTCTATAAGCTCCTAGGTAGGTATTATATACCCCTCTTACTTAACTAGGACCTCGCGCCTCTGCCCACGCTTAACTACTTTGTATTATACTATATATATATCCTCTATATACTACTTGAACTCGCTATTATTGGCTATAATTAGTAATAGCTAGGGGTTTATCCTTATCTAGGTAGATAGGGGGTTTTCTAGTACCTACTAGAGGAGGTTTATATAGAACCTTAAGTAGATATTACTAAGTATATCTAGCTTAATAATATATAAGCTTAGGACTCCTATTATAATATACTTATAATATAACTATAATAGCTTCTTACTAGGCCTAGGGCTCTTATAGTTAGCTATTAAGAGCTAGACCTTATTATATATTTAATACTCCTCTAAAGCTATCCTATGCTAGTTTATGTTCTCCTTGCTATACTACTAAGCTATGATGCTACTTACTTAGATAAATTTTACTACCTCCTATAGACTAGTTACTAGGAAGGTAGCTATTATATCCCTAGTAGGGGTCTCCTCTAGTATATTATTTATAACTAATATAGAGTTAGTATAATATCTATACTCTAGGAAGAATAATAAGAGGCTAGTTATATTACTAACCCTATTTTAAAGCGCTAGTTAGGAAGTAGGTAGTAGCTATCTCTAGTTATCCTATAATTAAATTATAAGTACCTATAGCATAGCTTATATCTTCTAGTTCTACCTCTTAGTATTACTATTAATCTATAAGTAATATTTAGTATTCAATAGTCTCTTTATACTAATAAAACAATAAAATTTAGCCTAGAAGTAGCTTACTTAGTTAGACTTATAATTACTAATAATATTATATAGGAACTTATAAAACTAGAAGTAGTAGATAAAGAACTAATAATTATAAGCTTCTACCTCTAGAATACCTATCTCCTCTAGTATTACTAACTTACCTAGCCTATCTATTATAACCTATAAGTATTAGCTAGTATTATCCTTCATAAGTAATAAGTTTATAATAAAGTCTATTAAGAGGTCTAAGTATAACTAGGTAGGTATTAGTAGAGGCTTTAGGAAGCCCCTCTTAGCTTACCTCTAGATATATATCCCTCTATAGATATCATAATTCCTTATAAACCTCTATACTATTTATAATTATCCTAGCTAGTAGAACTACTACCTTACTATTTCTAATATACTATTATAGCCTAAGTAGGTAGTTATACTTAAGTTATAGCTCTACTAGATAATCTTTATATAAAGCTCTCCTAGTAGGTTATTATTATTCTCCCCGCTAGGTACCTATAGCCTCCCTCTAAATATTAGCCTCCCCTAACTATTAATATTATACTTATTAATTTAAACCTTAGCCCTTATATCTAGTAGAAAGCTCTAAAGCTAGTAAGTAACTATACAATATATAGCTTTATGTATTATATCTTTCTTTATAATCTCTAGCTATACTACTTATAGTTTAGGGTTACTATTAAACTATAATATGAAGATATTAATATAACTCCTCTAATTTCTCCTTACTAGGGGGCTAGCTATAGGGTCCCTATTAGGGTAGGTATAATCTAGTCTTAGCTATATGACCCTCCTCTACTTCTACTTATTATCTTATTCTTATAATATATCTTATTTTCTCTAAGAGAGAGTATTAGGAGCTATTATTTCCCTATCAGAGTAGTATTTAATAATAAAGTTATATTAAGATAGCCTTTCTACTTATTAGCTCTAGCGCTCTATAAGGCGCTACTTCTTTATAAAGTATTTAAGCCCCTAGTAGTCTATTAATATCTTTTAGGAGGTTATATTATATAGCTCTACCCTCTATATATATAAATAAAATAGAACTACCAGGAGCTCCTTATTATAAATAGAGTAGTTATACACAGTAAATAAGAGCTTTTATAAGTAAAATACTATAAAGCGCTAAATACCCTCTAGGCTAATCTAGGAGAGTATGTCTCTTAATATAAATCCTAAATAATTAGTTTTAATAATAATCTTATCTTCTAGGTTAAACTAATAGAAAACTAGCTAGGTATTAAAAAGCTACTTAAGCTAGAAGAAAGCTTATTCTTAATTATCCCCTTATTAGAATATTATATTCTCTTTAATAAGCTCTACAAGTAATCTAATAATATCCCTATACCTTAGTATAAATATATTATAATAATCTATAAACCCTAGGAAGCTCTACATACCTTTTAGAGAGATAGGGGGTAGCTACTTAGTAATTACCTAGAGTTTCTTAAGGTTATAAGAAAAGCTCTCTCTTACAATTATAATAAACCCGATATATTTAACCCTTTTTACTAAGAACTTATACTTTATAAGGTTAAGGTTTAGCCTAGTATCTACTAACCTCTAGAGAACCTCCTAGACCTTCCTCTTATAATTTTGCTTTATTCTATTAGAGTAAATTAAAATATTATTTATATACTTAGTAATAAGGTTATTAAGGAAGTCTTATAAGATATTATTAATATACTACTAGAAGCTAGTAGAGATATTAGTTAGACTAAATAGATAGATTACTTACTTAAATAATTTTTATTAGGTATTAAATATAGTTCTCTCCTAATAGCCGTCTACTACCCTTAACTTATAAAAAGCTATTATTATATCTAACTTTATATACTATTTAGCTATATTTACTTAATATAATATTTTAGAGATTAATAAGAGGGAGTAGTAATCTTTCTTAGTAATTATATTAAGAGCTTTATAGTTAATATAGAAGTAAATCCCCTTATTTAATTTCCTTATAAAGAGTACTAATACCCTAGCTAATAAGCTACTAGCCTTAATAAACCTCTTATTTAGGAGGTTCTATAGGGTCTTCTTTAGTACTAGTAGTTCCTCTCTTAATATATTATAAAAGTGACAATAAGGGAGTAGTAGGTCCTCTTATCTAGTTCTAATATAAGGTTAATCTAGTAATTTACTCTAGGTTATTTAGAGGGTAGGAAGTAAGCCTTATTAGGGTTAAAGAAGTTAGGGAGTTCTTTTAATACTTAACTTAGTAAATAGTATTATTAATCCTCTTTTAGCTTTGGGTTTAAAGCTTTCTTAATATTAGCTAAGCTAATAGCTTATACTAATACCTTTATAATACCCTCTTAATACTTACCGTATTATCTCGCTAGGTATTAGTAAATCATAGAGAATAAAGGTATATTAAGGAACCTTATAACCCTTTTATAAAGGGTATTTCTTCCTAATCCTTTGTATATAACCTAATATACCCCCTCTTATAATATATTTAATAAGCTATAGTATTATAAATAACTTAGTTCTTTTCTATCTAGGGGCGTCTTAAGAGGATATTAGGGTCTAAGCTATTAATTATATATATAAAGATATATTAAATATAACTACTTATCTCTAGATTAAATACTACTATATTTAGAGTGTTACTTAGTAATAATCTACTAAGTATATATCTCCTTATAAGTTAGTATCTCTTCTTAATATATAAAAAGTAAAGATATTAAGCTAGAGAAAGGTCAATTATTATATAGGTATTACTCCTAATATTGACTAGAATATAAGCTAAATATCCTCTATTAACTCTAACCTGAATAATAATAAGCTTATTATTAGCTAGTTATTCTTATTTATATTCCTTCTAACTTAATATCTCCTCTTTAATAAGTTCTAGAGCTTAATTTCGCTCTAGAGTTAGTCTTTTCCTAACTCCTTATCCTCTTTTAAGGAGTTAGTTACTACTTAGTAGTTACTTTTAACCTTATAATATATAAGCTTTTCCTTTAAAGTCTTTATTTTTATAACTCTAGGTAGTTAACCCTCTTCATTGGGGTAATATTAAGTAATATACCCTCTAACCTTATAAGTATCATAAATATAGGAGTCGCTTATACCTTTCTATAGCTATTAATATTATACTAGGGAGGAACTTAAGGAGGACCTAGAGTTTTAATAATTATAATATCTTACTTTCTTAACCTATAAGATATATATAGCTCTAATTATATAAGTATCCCCCTTAATATCCTTAGTAATAAGTTACTAGTAAGTTATTAGGTAGTTACTAGGGGCTTTCTAGCGCTCTACTTTCTATATAATACTCTAAACCTTCAAGAGCTAGCTATTATAATTAACTAATAAGTTAATAGTAATTAGCTAGTCTTTTAACCTAGGGGTAAGGGAAGCCTCTAGAAGCAAGATCTAGATTTAATTTAAGTAGTTTATACTACCTATATTAGCTAGTATTTACTTGAACCTTAATAAGAAGGTTACTAGAGCTCTATTCTCTTTCTATCAGAAGGTCTATAGTTAAGCTATAGCTTATAACTAGATATTAGCGTCCTCATAAGTCTAATTAAGATAAGTTATGAAATCCTCTCAGTTATATTTCCTACTATTATCCCTAGCTCTATAGAAAATAGAGATTACGTATTAGGGAGTAATATTTAAGTAAGAGTTAATAAAATACTATATCTCTATATTTATAGGGTAGAATGCCCTATTTATAGCAATCTTATACCTTATTTACTATATCTAGGAGGTATATTCCTTCTATTTACTTAAAGACTTTAAGAGTAGAAGTAAGTATTAGCTTCTAATATATTATACTGGGTATTACTAGTACCTTATTAGTAATACTTATTAAGTTCTATATAGCTATATATTAGCTATTCCCCTACTTAACCTCTTATATCTATTACTAGAGGGACTTTAGTACTACTATTAAGTTAGTATATAATAGCTTATCTTAAGTTTTAACTATATTGTTATTAACTTTCTTACTAACTAATAGGAAGTAGCGCTTAACCTATTATTATTATTATAATTATAATAATAAGCTTAAATATATAAGGGGTTAGACCTAAGTTTATTTAATAGGAGGTCGCTATAATACTATTTATTTAAGCTAAAGAGGAAAAGGGGAAGTTTTCTTCTCTAGTAGAGATTTCACTAGTCTATAGGGAACTACTAGGTAGGCCCTAGGTAAGCCCTAGGTAGCTCCTCAAGGTAGTAAACCTAGGTAGAAGCCTAGGTAGGCTTAAACCGGGCGTAGCTCGTAATAGAGAGAGACTTATAAGGCTATAATTAGCTAGCTTTAAAAATATTCCCTCTTTTACTACTTATAAGAGGGCTAGGAGCTTTATTTCTATAATTAATATTATAACTATTATCTACTTATTTACTCTCTACTCTAAATAGCTTTATAGTAAACAATTATAAGCTCTTTCTATCTAGGGTATTATACGTAAAACTCGCGTCTAATACTAATTTAAGGCCTTTAGTCGACTACCTAGGGACTCTATATTCTAAGTATAGTTCCTTTATATATATAAGGTATTATATAATATAGTCTATTATTATATAGTAATAAGGCCTAGGGTTTTAGTTAAATTAGGTAAGTCTACTAACTATAAATAAGATATTAGGTCTAGTTATTACTATAGTATATAGGAGGGATTCTATTTTCTATTAATACCTTATAACTTTACTCTTTATTACCTCTCTATTATTGAGTAGGATTTTTTTTATTTTGTTAAGGTCTTATAATTTCTTTTAAGCCTATTAATAAGGAGTTTTAATAGTTTCTTAAAGAAGGATAACTATAATAACTATAATAACTATAGCTTATAGTTAGGTTAGTCTTATATAACTTTAATCTTTAGAAACTACTAAATATTCTTACCTCCTTTAAGGTAGTATTATAATTAAAGCTTATATATTAGTAGTCTAGCTCTAATTTCTTTCGATAGGAGATATTTAAAAATATAGTTATTAATATAGAAAACGAATAAGGTTTTATTATTATATCAATAGTGGTTTTTACTAGCTACTGACTTAAACCTATATACTATATGACCTATTTCTAACTATTATTACTATAGTAATAGTAATTACCGAAGTCTATAGAGGGCCTTAAGTAGTTTTAAAATATAATTATCCTTGTAATACCCTATTAATATCTCTATATAGACTTTCTTACTAAGATTAATATATATAGAGATATTAAGTATATTATATTATAAGAGGTTTCATTAAAATAGTTTATAATTATAATTAGAGTCCTAAAAGATATCCCTACTAGGGTTATAATATATATATCCCTTAGATTATAAAGTTATTAGTCTCCTCTTATAATAAGTCTTACCTTAACTTTAACTAGCCTTCTATATTTATTTAGTATATAAGTATATACTTAGTAGTACCTAAGGACTCTATACCTTTATATTATAATACTAAGTACCTCTATTTATAATTCGGACTACTTATAGCTATTTACATATTATATCTTAGCTTCTCTAGACTTATCCTCTAGTAGGTAAATAGCTAATTAGCTATGGGATAAGGGTAGTAATACTCGATCTCTCTAGTAGGTTCCCTATAGGAACCTCTTTAACCTATTATAATAGAATTACCTACTTTTGGACTAAGGAGGGAGCCCTTAACTTTAAGGCTTAATATCTAGCTATAATCCTTGTTAATACTAAGTTAGCTAGACTATAAGTAGGTATAGAGGTCGTCCTACTACTTCTTACTTAGCTTTATATTAATTAGAAATACCACCCTACAAGAGGTCCCTAAATTTATTCTAAACTTCTAAGACTTAATAACAATAACTTATACCTCTTTACTTTAAGATCCTCTATTACCTAGAAGAATAATAAGAGAGGAGATTAAGGTATAATAATAAGCTAGAACTTATCTTAAGAGTATTTAAACTTATCTTAATTTAGGTAGGGCTTAATAGATATCGAAATCTTATCTATATCTATTTATCTAGTTAATAGTAAATATTAAGCTTCTTTATTATCATTAGTATTATTAGAGTATAGTACCTATCAAAGCTTTATTAAGTTTTATAATATTATTATAATAGTCTCTAATATTCTCTTAGTTTATCTCTTATAGGTCGTCCTTCTATTTATTAATATTACTACTAAATCTTTAGGTTTTATTAAATTAAGTATCTTATATAATAGTAATCCCTTACTTAGCTCGGTATTATATCTAATATAAATTAAAAGAGGTATAGCTTATAAGGTATTTAATTTAAGCCCTAGGGTTAAAGCATTAAAGTTAGTCTTTATATAGCTAGACCTAACTAGTTATTATAAAGACTTTGTAGCTATACTAGTAAAAGTAGGAGATATCTAGTATAGCAGTATTACTCTTCATCAGGTCTATATACGAGCTTGTGTAGTATCCTCTAGCCCCTTGTCTAGAATAGGGTATAGTTATAAGTATATATTATAGCTATGTAGATCTCTAGCTATATATATAGTAATAGTTCTAATAATATATAAAAGTATCTAGCTTTTACCTTTATAATTAAAGTAATTCTCTCCCTTCTATTATTTTAAGCTTAGGTGTTTAATATTAATAGCTTATTTTAAATACTAAGTGCCTTCCGTTAGGAAGGTTCATCTTTACCTTTTAGGAAGCTAGGCCTACCTGAGAAGAAAAACTCTTTTACTACTATTAAACCCCTAGATATTAAAAGCTTAAATTTAATTAGTCTTTTAAAGAATTAAGCTAATTTATCCTAAGTCTAGATAAATATAGGTCCATATAGCTTAGTTTAGTTTATATTACTCTTATTAGCTCTTATTAGCTCTTATTAGCTCTTATTAGATCTTATTAGCTCTTACTAGCTCTTATTAGCTCTTATTAGCTCTTATTAGCTCTTATTAGCTCTTATTAGCTCTTATTAGCTCTTATTAGCTCTTATTAGTAGCCCCTATATACATAGTAGGGCTCTAGCTAGTAGCTAGTAGGAACGGGTACTTACTAGTATATTTATACCTTAATAAAGTTTAGATAGAGTCAGCTATGACTAGACTTAGTAGATAAAACTTCAAAATATAGTATAAGGTAGTTATTAAGGACTACCTTTTAGCTTTAAAGGATCTCCTTACTTATCTTCTTTATAAGGTACCTATAGACTTTAAGTAGTATATAAGCTATGGAAATGAATAGCTACTCCTCGATATATCTTATAATATACTTACCTGCTGTCCCTCTTTATCTCTCTTACTATATATAGCTCTAATAAGAGCGGAGGTATATAAAAGACTATATTATAAGAGGAGAGTATTATATAAAGAGTTTACTATACTATTCGCTTATTTAGTAATTATCCCCGCTATAAATCCTAATAAGAAAGTCTATTTCTTTAAGTAGATAATAAGGACTTATTAGTATATTTATGCCCTTATTACTATTAAATAGAGTTAGCTTTAACTAGACTTAGTAAATAAAACCTTGCAATATAGTATAAAGCCCTTATTATTAAGAACTACCTTTAAGCTTTCTAGGACCTATTTACTTACTTTCTTTATAAAATACCCATAGATTATAAGTAATATATAAGCTATAAAAATAAAAAGCTACTTATTAGTATAGCTTATAATATACTTACCTCTTATCCCTCTTTATCTCTCTTAGTATATATAGCTCTAATAAGAGCAGGAGGTATATAAAAAACTATATATTAAGAGGAGAGTATTATATAAAGAGTCTATTATATTATTTACTTATCTAGTAATTATCCTCATTATAAATCCTAATAAAAGGATCTATTTCTTTAAATATATAATAAGTACTTATCAGTATACTTATACCCTTATTATTATTAAATAGAGTTAGCTATAACTAGACTTAGGAAATAAAAACTTAGAATATAGCGCGAGGCCCTTGTTATTAAGAACTACTTTTAAGCTTTCTAGGACTTACTGACTTATCTTCTTTATAAGGTACCTATAGATTTCAAGTAATATATAAGCTAGCCCTTATTTTTGAGTTAGAGCTTAAAATTATCCCTAGAGATATATAGCTTAAGTAGATATAGCTCGCTAGTACTACTTCTTTATATATATAATACCTATGGATTTTAAGTAATATATAAGCTATAAAATAAATAGCTACTCCTTAGTATAGCTTATAGTATACTTACCTTCTATCTTTTATTATCTCTATTAAATTATATACCTCTAATAAGAGTAGGAGCTAGTAGCTAGTAGGAATAGCTACTTATTAGTATATTTATACCCTTATGAAGGTTAGATAGAGTTAGCTATAACTAGACTTAGTAAGTAAAACTTTAAAATATAATATAAGGTAGTTATTAAGGATTACCTTTAAGCTTTAAAAGATCTCCTTATTCATCTTCTTTAGGAGGTACTTATAGGATTTAAATAGTATCTAAGCTATAAAAATAAATAGCTACTCCTTATTATAGCTTATAGTATACTTACTATGTATCCTTTATTATCTATCTTCTATTATATATCTCTAATAAGAGCGGGAGGTATATAAAAGACTACGGGATAAGAGAGAACTACTATATAAGGAGACTACTATACTATTCGCTTATATTAAATACTAGACGTTATAGTTTATATCCTATTAGAAGAGCTTATAGCTAGCGCTCCCTAGTATTTAGATAGGTTCCTTAACTCCTAAATTGTTTATGATCTTATTATTATATTCAAATACCTTAATTGATATATTTAGTTCCCTTTTAAGAGAGTTAATAAACTAAGTAAATAATCTTATTAAGGTCCTTATTAATTAGTTTATAAGCTAGTAATCCTAGGTATAACCTAATAGTTAGTTTATAAATAGTAATAGGGTTATAAAGCCACTATACCTTTATTTAAATAAGTAAAGATCTAGAGCTATTTATCTCCTTAGTATTAAAGTAGTAATGCCCTCGCGTAGCGTTTAATAGACTTGATAAATTATTCTTTTCAGCCTATAAGTATTATAATATATTATAATAACAAATATCCCGCCTTTTACCCCTATATTATGTATTACTACCTCTAATTCGTATATAGTAGCTTCTTTAATATAGATAAGTTATAAGTACTAGTTGCTATAGCTATCTTTTTAAGGCTTCCTTCTTATTAATATAATATATATATTACGTTATAGAGGGGTTAGTATAACGTCGTTATAGAATACTACTTATGTCATCTTTAATGTATGCTTAAGTATATATTAATTATAGATATCTTAAGGCCTCTAGCTACGGCATAGTGATTTTACCTACTTAAGTACAATAGACCTTCTAACTCCGCGCCTCCTAATTATATATATAGCCGTCAGTTACGTAATCGCAATTGCCGACTACCTCTCCTAACCATAGCCGCATTTATATATGCCCATAGCCTCACGATCTTTAACTTTACTTTATCGTGGGTTATAGGTATACCTAGGACCTCGTGGATAAGGAAGGGGGAGAGGTATAAGGCCTTGCTCTTAACAGAGCTTCTTATGCTTCTAACTATAAGAACTTCTTTAGAAGACCTCTTTGGTTAAGGAGTTATCTCTTATATAATAGTAATTATAATACCTTACTAGGAGGTCGACCTTTTAGGTTAAGGAGTTATCTTATATAGTAGCCTTTCTAAGCTATAAGAGCCTTAGTAGCCCGTTTAGCCCTGATATAATTAGCCCTAGTATAGCGTATATCTAACTTTATATAGTAATATTTAGAGGGTTTACTTATAAGTAATAGGAATATATAGGGTTTCTATATTATTTTCCTTAACTAGTAAAAGGTATAAACTAAAATACTTATATAGTGGATCCTAAATTATACTTATAAACTCAGTAAATTTATTATACTCTTTTTATAAAGGGCTATAGCGTAACTCCGAACTTAAAAGATATCTTAAATCTTTATAATGTAGATCCTCTCATATTATTAGAGTTATTACTAATTTAATCTATTATTCTAATACATTTCCTTCTTTTTTAAGTATCTATAGGATAGAAGATTACTTATTATTATATTATAATATACAGTATTATTAAGGTAAAAGGTAGCTTAATACCTTTTAGGTCTAATTATATTTATAGTTATAGATCTATATTTCTTAATTAGCATTAGCTTATATCCTATAAGGATAAAGTCTTATTATAAATAATATAGAGGGTTTAAACTAATTAAGGTTATTTACAATATAAATTATTAATTCTAAAATGAGTAATAACACTTTAAATAGCTTATAGTTATAAACTACTAAGAATATGACTCTCTTAGGTCTGGTTCTTCCTTAGCACTATATTGAGAGGTATTAGTCTCTTATAGAGATCTTTAGATAATTAACCTAATTTATTAATTCCTCTTTAGCCTGTAGCCACTACATAGTGATGTTACCTACTTAACTATAATACAGCTTCTAACTCCGCACCTCCTAATAATAGCCTTTAGTTACGTAATTATAACTCTCCTAACTATAGCTATACTTATATGTACCTATAGCCTCACGATCTTTAACTTAATATTGATAATAACCTAGGCTTTAATTATTTAATAGACTATAAAACTATTAACTTATCCTCTCGCGCACTACCCGCGCTACTAATACTACCTCTATTACTACTTTATCTACTAGCTATATTATCGTTAGTAATGCTCTCTCTATTTAGTATAAGCTATACTTACTAACCCCTAATAGGCCTAGGCTACCTCTATCTTAGCAAAATAGAGGACCTGCTTAAAGAAGAGCTCCTCTATAGGGTATATAACGGCCTGCCTAGCTTCTACTACTAAGTCTACATACCTAGCTATAATATAATTATAAGTGACCCCTCTAGGAATATTAATAAAAGCCCTCTTAAGGGCTATACTAATTATAAGAATACTATAGGTATATCTTAATAGTTTCTATTATAACCTTATTAGTTTAGGATTGGAATTACGCTATAGGCCCTTTATAAATAGACTATAATAAATTTACCTAGTTCGCAGGTATAGTTTAGGAAATACTATATAAGTATCCTAACTTATACCCTCTACTAGGGAAGGAAAATAATATAAGAACACTATATATTCCTACTTAGAAGTAAACCCTCTAAATATTATCAAGTTAGATATACGCTATACTAGGGCTAATTATATTAGAGCTAAATAGGCTACTAAGGCTCTTATAGCCTAGAAAAGCTACTATGTAAGATAACCCCTTAATCTAAAAGGTTAACCTTCTAGCAAAGTATTATAAAAGCTACTATATAAGATAACCCCTCGACCTACCTTCTAGTAAGGCATTATAAATACTGCTATATAAGAGATAACTCCTTAACTAAAGAGGTCTTTCCTAAAGTATAAGAAGCTCTACTATTATAATTAGAGCTATATACCTCTCTCTCTTCCTTATCCTTATCTAACCTATAATAAATCCTTAAATATATTAGTACTAGAACCTATATATAAAAGCGCTAAGCCTATGTAAGGTATCCTTTTTAATATAAAGAATATAAAAGAGCTTGCTAGATAGTTTAATATTAATATAATTAATAAAACCTACTCCTTTATTAACTACTCTATTATATATAGAGAGTATATTATTAGTATAGCCCTTAAGAGGGCTCTTATTGGTTCCCCTAGAGGGGATACTTATAATTATATTATAACTAAGTAAGTAGACGTAGTAATAAAAGCTAGGTAAGTTATTATATACTCTATAGAGTAGCCCTTCTTCGAGCAGGTCCTCTATACTATTAAGGTAGAGGTAGCCTAGGCCTATTAGGGGAATATGAGGAGGTATAGCTTATACTAACTACTTTAATATAGAGAGAGCGTTACTAATAATAGCATAGATAGTAGATAAAGTAGTAATAGAGGCGGTATTAGTAGTATAGGTAGTATATAAGAGGATAAGTTAATAGTTTTATAGTTTATTGAATAATTAAAAACCATGTTATTATTAATATAAAGTTAAAGATTATAAGGCTATAGGTATATATAAGTATAGATATAGTTAAGAGAGGTAATTTTAACTAAAGGCTATATATATTATTAGGAGGCGCGGAGTCAGACGGTCTTTTATACTGAAGTAAGTAAAATCACTCTGCAGTGGCTAGAGGCTATGATAACCTTATAAACCTTACATAAACCTTAATAAATAACTATAGTATATATAGTTATATATCTATAAGATATATGCTTAAAAATGTCCTAATAACTATGAAACATAAACTAATAATTATAATAATACTTTCTTCTAGAAATAAATACTTAAAACATCTGTATAAATTCTATTATTATGGATAGCCTTATATATATATATATATTTCTAACCCTTATACTTATAGCTATATCTTTAGAAAAATCAGTATATAGACTACTTAATAATCTAAGTATATTTCTACTTAATAATTAGCTATTTAATAGCTATATTTTAGAATATCTTCCCCCTGGCTTACTAAGGGAACGAAACTTAGAATTATTATTAATACTTTAATATCTTTTAATATTTATTCTAATATAAATTCATTAATAAATTCATACCTCCTTATACTTAAATCTATTAGCTATTATTATAACTAAACTAGCCTATTAATATCTACTATTTAAGCTACTTTTTGATCCCCTTTACTACCTAGATACCTATTCTTATAAGTTATAAGCCTAGCTTAAACCTATTCTAAGATATCCTACTAATCTAGCTACCTTAAAACTATAATAAATACCTTAAGCTTATACTCTACCTCAAGGTTACCTATTTAGGGTATTCTCTTAAGAGATATAGCCTCTATACACCCTATACTAAGCTAAAAACTATTAACTAGTTTAGTTTACTAGCGTTAAGATTAATACCTCCTATAATAAGCTACTTAGAACCCCGCACTATTTAAATATACTTCTATAAATACCCCTACCTCTTGAAACGATATATTAACTAAGCTATTTAACCTTACTTTAGTTAATTATATTTTTAAACTATTACGTAGCCTTTATAGGTCTTAGTTTACCTATATCTATACTACTATTTTATCAAGGCCTAATACAGGCTATATACTAGTAGTTATTCTAGCTATAGAAGAGCCTACCCAACCCTCTTCTATAGAAGAGTCTCTAGAAGGCCCTTTAAAAGAGGAATAAAAGAGAAGGAATATATCGAGTTAAACCTATACCCTCTAGGCTTAAATATTATAATAAAGTTATAGTTAATACTACTAAGCTATATAGCCTCTCTCTTATTTTATTATAATTAGTACCTTGCTGTATTTTATATACTTTAAGATTACTATATTATTAAATCTAATAATATAACTTCTAAAGTTATCTAGGTCTAATAACTATAAAGTTTAGTCTATATATATTAACGCCTTACCTATTAGTAAAGATATAACTGTAGACTTATCTAAGCCTATAGATAATAATAATATTAATCCAAATACTAAGGCTCTTAGCTATATATAGCTATTCTATAATAATAGGACCCTATAGGTTATAAAAGGTAATAAAATAGCTTTTAATACCTAGAAATAGCTTAAAGACCTATATAAGCCTATAGGGTTTACTAATAAGTTCCTAACTTATAAAGAGTTATTTAATACTACTTTAAGTAGTTTTAACTCTATAGAAGAATATATAAATAAAATAAAGGAGCTTATAATTAAGTTTTTATATATTAAGCTTAAGTTACGTAACTAGGTAGTTATAGCTTATATATTAAATTGCTTAAATAAAAACTATAATAGTTTCATTATAACTATTACGTAAAGCCTTAGGGCTAATAAGGATACCTATACTGTTAATAGTCTCTTCTCTAACTTATTAAATAAATTAAGATAAAAGGGTAAAGTAGTAACCTTTACTACTTATAAAATAATAAGAATAATAAGAATAATAAGAATAAGAATAATAATAATAATAATAATAAGAATAATAATAATAATAATAAT
>JAOQIF010001463.1:0-16932 GCA_026260285.1 Colletotrichum sansevieriae
AGGAGCATAAGGATATAAAGGCTTTAAGCTCTAATAATAACAAATATTAGTAAATAAATCTTTAAATAAAATAATATTAAATTTAGTATATAACTTACATCTCCCCCAACTACTAATTTAGTTTTTTTGATATGTAGTTATGTAGTATGTAGTATACTACATACTACAACTACAGTAGTATGTAGTGTAGTTGTAGTATAGACTTTTTCTTTGTAGTATACTACATACTACAACTACATGTAGTCTGTAGTATTGTAGTACTGTAGTAAGCAATGCTCTGGATATAATCCCTCTAGCTTCTATATAATATCTTATATAAGGCTAATATATTTAGTATACTTATAGGGGGTTAGGTAGTTAACTAGATAGTCAAGGAGCTTATAAGATAGTACCCTACATAGGTAGTCAATCTAGATACTATTTAGCTATATTATACTACTTACCTCTATAATAGCGCGTTTAAAGTAGGGTAGGAATGAGGTAAAGGCTTTATTATGCTTTATTTTAAGCTCTAAGAGTCTTCTGAGAGCCTTGCTTTTAATATTAGGGTTACTATAGGTATAGTCTAGGTATACTAAAAAGGCATCTAGCTTAAATAAGCTATTACTACCCCCTGAGCTATAGAAGGCTATAACTACTAGCTATACTCTAGGTTCTAGGCAGGAGTTAATAAGATACTAGGCCTCCTAATTGCTTAGGTAGAAGGCTTGGTCTATCCTGATCTTATTATATATCTATTATACTAATATATTATACTTATTATAGCTTCCTCTAAACTTAGGGGGATTAAGAAGGGGTTTTAATTGCTAAGCGCTACCTACTTCCTAGGTGATCTCTAGCTATAGGGTTAGCATTAGTAATACTAGGGTATAGCTACCTGCTGCTTCTTGCTAGAGCTCTATAATTAGCTTATTATTAGGCTATTATATAGTTATTAGGCTACTAAGTTAGTTACTAAGCTTATTAATTGCTATATAGATTGCTTTGAATGCTTCCTTACTTATTAATAGTACTTCTAGACTAACTACTACTAGTATAGCAGGTTCTATTTTCTACCTGCTATCTATTATACTATATAACTAGGTTAAGAGAGAGAGCTTAGATATATAAGGGGCTAGCCCAGGGTTTATTTAACTTAAGGGTGCCTTAATTATAGTAATCTAAGCTAAGGAAGGGAAGTTTTCTAGGAAGTTCCCTATGCGATAGAAAAATAGATATAGGGCGAATGTTAAGCGAGAGCAGTTGTTAAGGGCAGAATTCTTTGGGTCTGCGGCACCGCCTAGACGTCAGCAGTGGCGTAGCCCGTAACACTAATATGCATATTATTACCCTATATATATAGAGATTATAGGAGATTATAGAAAGAAGATATATAGGAATATCTACTAGCTATTCTAAGTCGCGCAAGTAATTATACTTAGGCTCTCTGACCGCCCTTATAAGAGCAGCTTATAACCCCCTAGGTTAATAGACCTAAGGGACTGCTACCTAGAGACCCTATCCTAGAATAACTACTCAGCAGACCCCCGCGCAATACCTAGCACTAGTAGTATACCCTCTGACTCCTAGGGACCCTAATGCTATAACTATAAGAAGTACAGCTATATCTCCCCTAACTATACTAAAAACTGCGTATAGCTAATAGGTAGCAACTAGAACCTAAACCTAAGATAGAGTAGGATAAGCGTAATTATAGTACCCTATATAACTAATAATAAAGACTTAGAAAATAAGTAAGTATAGATATAACCCTAAGGGGCACTACGCTAGAAATTACCTTAGTTCTAATAGGATAGACTATTAAGGGATAGGTATTAGCGCTCTAAGTATCTAGCGAAGTTAAACTAGAGGTTAATATAAATACCTATATAATAATAGATATGATATAAGAAGATCTTATTAAGAGGCTTTAACTAAAGGAGGCTACTAGTATTATAGCCCCTGAATTAGTGGATTTCTAGGGAAGGCCTTTGCCTATAAGCAAGGTCTACTAGCTTATATTCTTCCTTATAGATAGTTAGGGTTACTTGCAGAAGATTTGCTAGGCTTTTATTATAAGTCCTTGCCCTAAAGGAGCAGGAGATATCCTTCTATCTAATAACTTAATAAGATAGGAAGGCATTTATATAGATACTTATATATATACCTAGTTATATAAACCCCTCTTACTCACTAAGCTAGAAGTAATTATCCAAGAGATTATAAAGAATAGCTAATAGGCTTATATTATATATCTAATAAGTGCTATAAGCCCTAATAAAAAGGATATAGAAACCTTAGGAAAAGATTCGCTAGATAATAAGCAGGAGAAGAAGATTCCTAGGGAACTTTAAGACTTTACTAATATTTTTAATAAGGAGAATATAAAGAAGGTTCTAAGGCTAAAGGGAGTAGTATACTATATTAAACTAAAACCTAGCAAGGAACCCCTATATAGACCTATATACCTTATATTAGTAGAATAGTTATAAACGCTCGCTAAGTATATTTAGGATATAGAGGCAGCAGGCTATATATACTACTTAACTAGCTCTATAAGAGCACTAGTGCTATTTATACCTAAGAAGGATAGAAGCCTATAACTATATATAGATTATAGAGGATTAAATAAGATTATAATAAAAAACTATTATCTTCTGCTATTAATTAGCAAGCTTCTAGATAGACTTACTAGAGCAAAGTTCATTTCTAAGATTAACTTAAGTAAGGTATATTACTAAATTGCAATTAATAAAGCAGATAGGTAGAAAATAGCGTTTAGAATGTAATATAAGTACTTTAAGTATACTATAATGCTATTTAAGCTTATGAATACCCTAGCAACCTTTTAGGCGTATATTTACTAAATAATTACTAACCTTTTAGATACTTGCTATATTATATACCTAGATAATATTCTAATCTACTTAGATATAAGGGAATAATATACTAAGAACCTCTATACTATCCTATGCTACCTAAGGGCTACTAAGCTATTTATAAAACTAAAGAAGTATAACTTCTACTAGATAGAAGTAGATTTTCTAAGGTTCTATTTTACCTAAGATAGTATTAGGATAGACCTAGATAGAGTCTAAGTAATTATTAAATAGCTAGTACTAAAGTCTTTTAGAGATATCTAAGTATTTCTTAGCTTTTATAACTTCTACTATAAGTTTATTATAAGATACTCTTATATTATAGCCCCTATAAATAGCATACTTAAGGGAAGCTAGAATAGCATGAAGTTAGGAGCCTTTGCCTAGATAAGGGAGATATAGACTATATTTAAGATACTTTAGATAGCATTTGCTAAAATATTAATACTAAGATACTATAACCTAGCGATAGAAACTAGGGTTAAAACTAATATATCTACTTAGGTAGCATCTAGCGTGCTCTTATAGAAGTATAGCATAATTTAGCACCTAGTAGCCTTCTAGTTAAGGAAGCTCTTAGATATAGAGAGGCGCTAGGCTATAGGGTAATAAGAACTCCTTGCTATTATAAAAAGTTTAGACTATTAAGCGTAGTACTTATAAGGACTCCCTAAGAAATTTATAATACTTATAGACTACGTAGCGCTAAAAGGAGTGCTCGCTACGCCCGCGTAGGATATTTGTAGAAGACTTATGCAATAGGTTTATTACTTATTAGTATTTAACTTTAAGATCTAGTATATATTAGGGGTTACTAATCTAGTAGATAGACTATTGTAATACCCTAATTATATAGTAGAAGACGCTAAGGTAGATAATATACTTCCTACCCTTAGAAAGAAACTTAGGCTTATTAGCTAGCTTTTAGTAATAGATTGCTAGCGTATTACTAAGCTTAAAGGAATTATAGCTATTATAAGAACTTATATCCAAGCTATCTAATAAAGTATATAAGAACCTTACTAGAGGGCTAGCTCCAAGGTTAAGGGATCCTCACCCTTAAGTTAGCACTACCCTATAATAAGTACTAATAAGCTACTATATATAAGTATGCATATTAGCGCTATTACTTATATAAAAGCATATATAGGTGCTATGCTAATTGCTCTACGAGAGAATAGCAATAGGCTAGAGGACTCAGGGGGAGCTAGGGTTACTATACTAGAGTAGTATATCCTATATGCTATAATAAGGGAGCTTATCTCTAGTTATAGTAGAGAGCTCTCTATCCCTTAGGGGGGGCTTTCTTTAGATAAGGGGCTAGTTAGCAGGTGAGGTATTAAAGATAGATATAAGTTTAGATATAACTAAGGGAAAAGATAGTAAAAGATATAAAACTTAGAAGATAAATAAATTTAAAGATTTAGTTTAAACCTTAAAACTAACCCTTATATAATTAATTTATATTATAATATAGTATTTATATTTATCTTATAGTAATCTACTTATTTTCTCTCTTTTTATTTTAATTATCCTTATCTCTTATATAGTAAATCTATTAGTATTACTAGACTTTCTAAGTTCTAATGTTTATAGATTAGATCCTTTTTAATTAGACCCTTTTAAGATAGATAATCTAGATCTTCCTAATATCTAATAGATTCCTACTCAATCTCTCCTAGTCCTATTTATACCTCCTGAGTTATAAACCTAATTATAAACTATTATCTTTATTCTTAAAACTATTAAACTTTTTTTATAGAAAACTCTATTTTAATACTATGAGTAGGTTAAACTTAGTAAATATAACCCTTAGTCTAGGTAGTTAAAGTCTAAATAGAAATTAAATGCAAAATTACTCTAGACTTTCTAATATAGGACTAAATATAAGGAATAATTTCACTAAAGCTATTATATCGCTTCTAGGGAGCTAAAGTTAATTTATAAGTATTATTATTAATTATTCACCTATCTATTTATTAAGAATACTAATATAAGTACTATATAGTAATATCTTAACTCAAAAGCATATCTTAGAGTTTAATAGCATAGGCAGGGCTAAGCGCTTATAAGTTAGCTTAGTATTATAGTAATTATTTATAGTAATCTATAAATAGGAATCTAGAATTATCCCTATCTCCTAATAATAAGTACTAGTTTATTTTATAATTAGGATAAATCTTTTACTTAACTTAGTTTTAAATCTAGTATTTAAATACTTTTATTTATTACTAAGTCTTCTTTATTATCTCCTATCCTAAGTAACCCTCTAAAAATAGGTATCTAAAAGAGGCTTAATATATTTAGCAAGTAGCTATCTAGTTAATTCCTCCTAATACTTAAGTCTTCCTTATAATTAATATTTAGAGTACCCCCGGTCTAAAGTATACCTTACTTAGCATCCTTTATAACTATATTAATAAGTAATAGAGGTTATAGAAAGTCCTTTTAGGTGCTATTAATATATATCGTAGATATATAATACTAAAGCGAGGAAAAGCTATTATATAACTTCTAAAAGTAATATATTAAAAAACCTAAAAAGTAATTACTTTCTAGACTATCTTAGTAGATAATTATCTTATTTTTAAACCTAAAATCCTAGCTAAGGAACTTACTAAGGATTTAGTATTACTAGTCTAGCTAGTATATTATATTTACTATTTAGCATATATCTTTAATCTTATTATTAAGGCAATTCTTATAACTCTTAAAGTAGAGGTAAAGGATATATCTCTAGAATCTCAACCCTCTAAAATATAGCCTAAGGATAAGGAAGACTCTAATTATAAAGAAGACCCTAATAATAAAGATAATAGATTTTCTTCTATTTTCTTTATATATCTTATTTAAAAAGTAGATATAAATTTTAAGCTCTTATTAATAGATATATATTAATAAGATTATAAATATAATAGTTTATAATCTCTCTAAAACTTTCTACTCTAAGAATATAAGAGTTTCTTAACCTCTAAGTATTTACTTATAAGTTAAAGAGGCTACTTCGCCTCTTATAAGATATATAAATAAGATAGAACTCTATTATATTTATATATATCTATATAAGAGAGCTAAAATTAATAATTATTACCTAGTTTAAAAAATACCCTTATTCTAATTAGTATTTCTTTAATAAGAAAGACTAGGAAGCTCTTAATATTCTTATTAATATCCTTAGTCCCTTCCTACTATTTACTAACCTTCTTAGCTACTAAAATAGTCTAACCCCTAGTTATATATTTACTTTATTATAAGTTATAATAATCTACTTATATATTTATACTATTATACTTAAGGAGAAAGCTTTAAGTTTAAGCGGTTTATAAGTTAAGAACCTTCTATAAGCTACTAAAAAGGGATAAGAGAAGCTATTAATATATATTAAGAAGATAATTTCTAAAGATTCCTTTAATACTTATAGTATTACTACTTTACTTACCCCTAAACCTAGTATCTTAGTCTTAAGTACCTAGGATACCTAATTTAACTTTATAAATTACTTTAAGGATCTCCCTTTTTTAATTACTTTACGAACTCGGGTATAATAAGCATTTATTAATCTATATATAAGGGAATATTATTCAGACCTATAATAATAGGACTCCTATTAACTTCTAACCTAAGGCCTAAGATATATACTCTATAGCTTAATATCCTATAGTCTAAAAAAATAAGTAATTATAGCAATCCCTTATAGTAATCCCTATTATTAACTTAGAATAGGGAAATATATTAATATATTAGTAAGCTAGGGCTATTTATAATAACTTTCTTAATATAAGTAAGATATTATACTTTATACTAAGCGTTTATATATCTAATATATTTAGTTATATATCCTATAGAAACTATATAAGAATTCTAAGCCTGCTTAAAAAGTAGCTATCCTTAATTCTATAGTATTTACTAGATAGCTTAGAACTACTTATATATTTAATTAATATTTATCCCCTTTAAATACTCCTTTAGCCTAGCTTACCTTATCTATTACTACTCTTATTTTAACCTTTTAGCTAAAACTATCTTTAAGATCTTAAGTATTAAGATTACCTAGTAATATAAAACCTAGTTAGCTTAGATAATACTTAAGGAAGCTTCTAATAATAATATTATAAAAGCTACTAGGAAATAGCTTTATATTATTAGAAAATCTTTTTAATATTCTACTCTCTTAGAGAAGGAATAGATTAGAAACTATTTAATAGTTATTAATAAGATAATAAATATCTCTATTACTTTTAAAGGAGATAGACCTCGCTTACTTATTCTTAAGCTAAGTTAAGCTATTTCTAATAATAATAATAGTAATAATTCTACTAATAAGTACTTATATATCTTATTAAATACTTAGAGATAATAGCTCTTAAGTTAACTCTCTTACCTTAGCTACTCCCCTATATCCCTTATATCTTAGTAACTATCTAATATATCCTTAGATACTAGGTCTAGGATTTAATACTAGAAGTAAAGGAGGACTACTTAGTAATATTCCTATTATATCTCCTCTAGTTCTAATAGTAATTAACTTCTAGATTTTACTTACTTTTATATAACTTAGAATATACTTTATATTTAAAGGACTTATAATAACCTTCTTATAGCTATCTTAGTTTTATTTATCTTTTAATATAAATAGTTTATATATTTTATATTAACTATTATAAATTAATAGTTTATACTAAATATACCTTACTTTTAATAGGATCCTTAAGATTAATTTATAACTACTACTTATAGTTATTTATATATAAGTAGGCTACTTATAGGTAGGTTAACCTATAGGCTATATTACCTATAAGCTTTTAATATAGGCTAGACCTATAGGTAATTTAGGTACCTATAGAGTACCCGTGGGTGATTTTAGGTACTACCCATTTTGGTACCCATGGGCTTTTTGCATCACTAGGGCTGGCCCACCGACCTAGTCAGACTTATCTATACCTTCGCTTCTAACCGGACTGCCTGGGTACGGCTTGAGGACGCAACAACTGAGGACCTCTCCTTAGCTTGTGGGCTGCCGCAGGGCTCTCCTCTATCCCCTATTATCTTCCTGCTATATATGGCGGAGATTCTAGCAGAAGACCCTAAGCTACGCTTTGGGTACGCAGACGATATAGGCATCCTAGCCGTCACACCATCCCTTATAGAGAATATTAGGGCTCTCAGCCAGGAGGTGGGCCAAATCCTAGACTAGGCCGTAGAGAATCAGGTCTCCTTTGACCTAGCAAAGTGTGAAGCTATCTATTTTACTAGGAAACACAAGCAGGCTAGCAACCTACTAGCAATATTAGCCAGGGGCCTAGATATTCAGCCCTCACCTAAGCCTATCCGCTAGCTAGGCGTCTAATTTGATAGGCGGCTCTTATTTAAACACCATGTTGAAACGAGAGTAGCCATAGCGAAGGTAGTCCAACATCTACAGCACCTAACTAATACAAGAAGAGGGCTCCCAGTGGCTGCTGTACGCAAGGCTGCAGTCTCCTGCGTCCTCCTAGCCGCTCTATACGGCTCAGAGACCTGGTATAGGGGCAAAACATAGAAGGGATTAGTACAAAAGGTAACTATAATTCTCACCACTGCGGCTAGGGCTGTCCTGCCTATATGTAAGACAACACCAGCCAGCAGCCTCCTACGGGAGGCTGGGCTACCAACTGGCAAGATAGCCCTAGAGGGGGCTCGTCTACGCTTTGCTATACGGCTGCAGAGAGTAGATCAACAGCACCCCCTAGTCTCAAGAATTGCCCAGCAGAGGCGGCTATAAACAAGGCTATAAGAAACAGCAGACCTCCTACCAAGGTGCCCAAGGCCGGCATTGCTACAACCACAGTACCTCTTAGGATCTCACGACCTTATAGCTATAGAGACCATGAAGGAGGCAGCTAGGGCCTTCTAGGCCTGGTTGAAGACCGTACCAGGTAGGCACCTAGTGGTTTACTCAGATGGCTCTAGAGCACCTTATGGAGCTGTAGGATTCGGTTTTGTAATATACTAAGGCGAGAGACGCGTTGCCCATGGCTGCGGCCGGCTAGGCATAGCGGAAGTGTTTGATGGCGAGGCTGAGGGGGCGAGGGGAGGGCTCCAACGCGCTCTCCTGACCTCCCAGGGCCAGCCTATTCATATGAAGAGCTGAAGCAGATGCTCCTTGGAGATATCCGCTCGTTCCTCGATCCAACAGCTCGTTCATAGTACGCAAATCGCGGGTTGCCATAGAAGGGGTTACTTGATGTATGGACGCCCTGGCACCGGAAAATCCAGTCTCAGTACTGCGGTATCGGGCCAAAATAAACCACCCTGTCAGGCGTTTGCAGGCCAGTCAAACCAGGGCCGGTACGTACATCGCTCACACAGCCATTCAGCAGGTCCCCGCGATACCAGCTCCACAGGTTTTACTTACCCATAACACCATAGTACTAGACACCCCGCCGACAGTGGGCCGGCGAGCCGATACCGGTGTCCGCCAACTAGCCAGAAGAGGGCGAGTGGAGGGCCAGTGTTTCGCGTGCCTACGGAGTACAATAGTGAGGGACACGGGCTCGGAATATAATCTCTCCGGGAACATTGCTGCCCAACCCCCACCAAACAGTCTCGGTTATGCGTCATCCTACAACTCCGACAGTGCTCTCCTCGTCTATGCAACCTAGCTTCGCCCTTGCTCTCACAATCACCGTTGCGCGACTCTTTTACTCAATGTCCAAGGCGTGAGCGCTATCACTGTCATATCTGACAAAAGACACGAATTAGTATGTTTGTAATTCCCTCTTGCTGGCAATTTCTAACGATATAAGGAGACAAATTGGCAAGAACTAGACGCCACCGACAGTCGACTACCTCCGCCCAAGGCCTACGATCAAATACAAGCCACGAATAAACAACTAAAGTTAATTATCGGGGGTGAAGAGTTAGTCTTTTCGGAAAACGGCGAGGAAATTTGGTCTATCAAAAACATACGGGGGAAAATAACTCTTCCTATTGGAATATCTGTTGTTATCTACAAGGGTTCATACATTATGGGTGACTGAGAACAGGCTGGTGTTGATGGGATTTTCCGTCGATGCGATGCGTATCTTTAGAGTAAATGCAAGTTGCACACACTCAGTCACGTCCAGCTGTTCCATGTCAATTTCCCACTTCCGCAGCTCGCTGTTATCGACTGCGTCAACAATCGTCGGGCTGAACCTCTGGCGGAATTCCTTGATATCCGCGCCCCTTCCTATCCCCGGGAATAGTTTTGACAGCCACGTATCTTCCGATGCGAGGTCAACATAGACGACAGCATCGCCGGGAACTCTTGGATATCTTGCCCTCACGGATTCTGTCACAGTACCGTTTCCTTGGAATACCGTCTTTGTAATTTCTGCTCCAAAACAGTCCGCCATTTTGTCACAGAAGGCCGTGGGAAACACGAAAGAGTCATGCGCTTCAGCCAGGTTGAGAGGCGCAGGCCTAGATGACTTTGGATTGGTGGCTTCGAGTTCGCTGGCTTCGGGTTCTATCTTCAATTAGTCCACGTTACCCAGGTGTGAGGTGAGAGGCAGGGCGAACCAGCCTGGCGTTTCTTTGGCACGATGTTCTGTGTACTACGAAGCATCGGTTTGATAATGGCCTCGAAACGTCCCTTTCTCTCACTGGCCTAGTGATGCAAAAAGCCCATGGGTACCAAAATGGGTAGTACCCAAACTCACCCACGGGTACTCTACGAGTACCCAAATTACCTATAGGTCTAGCCTATATTAAAAGCCTATAGGTAACGCAGCCTATAGGTTAACCTACCTATAAGTAGCCTACTTATATATAAGTAACTATAAGTAGTAGTTATAAATTAATCTTAAGGATCCTATTAAAAGTAAGGTATATTTAGTATAAACTATTAATTTATAATAATTAATATAAAATTTATAAACTATTTATATTAGAAGATAAATAGAACTAGGATAGCTATAAAAAGATTACTATAAGTCTTTTAAATATAAAGCATATTCTAAGTTATATAGAAGTAAGTAAAATCTTAAATTTAATTACTATTAGAACTAGAGGAGATATAATAGGAATATTACTAGTTAATCCTCCTTCGCTTCTAGCGTTAAGTCCTAGACCTAGTATCTAAGGATATATTAGATAGTTACTAAGATATAAGGGGTATAGGGGAGTAGCTAAGGTAAGAGAGTTAACTTAAGAGCTATTATTTCTAAGTACTTAATAAGTTATATAAGTACTTATTAATAGAACTATTACTATTATTATTATTAGAAATAGCTTAACTTAGCCTAAGAATAAATAAGTAAGGTCTATCTCTTTTAAAAGTAATAGAGATATTTATTATCTTATTAATAACTATTAGATAGTTTCTAATCTATTCCTTCTCTAAGAGAGTAGAGTATTAAAAAGATTTTCTAATAATATAAAGCTATTTCCTAGTAGCTTTTATAATATTATTATTAAAAGCTTCCTTAAGTATTATCTAAGCTAACTAGGTTTTATATTACTAAGTAATCTTAATACTTAAGATCTTAAAGATAATTTTAGCTAAAAGGTTAAAGCAAGAGTAGTAATAGATAAGGTAAGCTAGGCTAAAGGAGTATTTAAGGGGGATAGATATTAGTTAAATATATAAGTAGTTCTAAGCTATCTAGTAAATACTATAGAATTAAGGATAGCTACTTTTTAAGTAAGCTTAGAATTCTTATATAGTTTCTATAGGATATATAACTAAATATATTAGATATATAAACGCTTAGTATAAAGTATAATATCTTACTTATATTAAGAAAGTTATTATAAATAGCCCTAGCTTACTAATATATTAATATATTTCCCTATTCTAAGTTAATAATAGGGATTACTATAAGGGATTGCTATAATTACTTATTTTTTTAGACTATAGGATATTAAGCTATAGAGTATATATCTTAGGCCTTAGGTTAGAAGTTAATAGGAGTCCTATTATTATAGGTCTGAATAATATTCCCTTATATATAGATTAATAAATGCTTATTATACCCGAGTTCGTAAAGTAATTAAAAAAGGGAGATCCTTAAAGTAATTTATAAAGTTAAATTAGGTATCCTAGGTACTTAAGACTAAGATACTAGGTTTAGGGGTAAGTAAAGTAGTAATACTATAAGTATTAAAGGAATCTTTAGAAATTATCTTCTTAATATATATTAATAGCTTCTCTTATCCCTTTTTAGTAGCTTATAGAAGGTTCTTAACTTATAAACCGCTTAAACTTAAAGCTTTCTCCTTAAGTATAATAGTATAAATATATAAGTAGATTATTATAACTTATAATAAAGTAAATATATAACTAGGGGTTAGACTATTTTAGTAGCTAAGAAGGTTAGTAAATAGTAGGAAGGGACTAAGGATATTAATAAGAATATTAAGAGCTTCCTAGTCTTTCTTATTAAAGAAATACTAATTAGAATAAGGGTATTTTTTAAACTAGGTAATAATTATTAATTTTAGCTCTCTTATATAGATATATATAAATATAATAGAGTTCTATCTTATTTATATATCTTATAAGAGGCGAAGTAGCCTCTTTAACTTATAAGTAAATACTTAGAGGTTAAGAAACTCTTATATTCTTAGAGTAGAAAGTTTTAGAGAGATTATAAACTATTATATTTATAATCTTATTAATATATATCTATTAATAAGAGCTTAAAATTTATATCTACTTTTTAAATAAGATATATAAAGAAAATAGAAGAAAATCTATTATCTTTATTATTAGGGTCTTCTTTATAATTAGAGTCTTCCTTATTATTAGAGTCTTCCTTATCCTTAGGCTATATTTTAAAGGGTTGAGATTCTAGAGATATATCTATTATATCTACCTTAAGGGTTATAAGAATTGCCTTAATAATAAGGTTAAAGATATATACTAAATAGCGAATATAGTATACTAGATAGACTAGCAATACTAAATCCTTAGTAAGTTCCTTAGCTAGGATTTTAGGTTTAAAAGCGAGATAATTATCTACTAAGATAGTCTGGAAAGTAATTGCTTTTTAGGTTTTTTAATATATTGCTTTTAGGAGTTATATAATAGCTTTTCCTTGCTTTAGTACTATATATCTACGATTTATATTAATAGTATCTAGAAGGACTTTCTCTAACCTCTATTGCTTATTAATATAATAATAAAGGATACTAAGTAAGGTATACTTTAGACCGGGGGTACTCTAAATATTAATTATAAGAGAGACTTAAGTATTAAGAGAAATTAACTAGATATCTACTTACTAAATATATTAAGCCTCCTTAGATACCTATTTTCAGAGGGTTATTCGGGATAGGAGATAGTAAAGAGGACTTAGTAATAAATAAAAGTATTTAAATACTAGATTTAAAACTAAGTTAAATAAAAGATTTATCCTAATTATAAAATAAACTAATACTTATTATTAGGAGGTAGGGATAATTCTAGATTCCTATTTATAGATTACTATAAATAATTACTATAATACTAAGCTAACTTATAAGCGCTTAGCCCTGCCCGTGCTATTAAACTCTAAGATATGCTTTTGAGTTAAGATACTATTATATAGTACTTATACTAGTATTCTTAGTAAATAGATAGGTAAATAATTAATAATAATACTTATAAACTAACTTTAGCTCCCTAGAAGCGATATAATAGCCTTAGTGAAATTATTCCTAATATTCAGTCCTATATAGGAGAGTCTAGAATAATTTCGCGTTTAATTTCTATTTAGACTTTAACTACCCGGACTAAGGGTCGTGTTTACTAAGTTTAACCTATTTATAATATTATAATAGAGTTTTTTTTTAAAAAGATAAAAAAAGTTAAATAGTTTTAAGAATAAAGATAATAGTTTATAATTAGGTTTATAACTCGGGAGGTATAGATAGGACTAGGAGAGGTTAAGTAGGAGTCTATTAGATATTAGGAAGATCTGGATTATCTATCTCAAAAGGATCTAATTAAAAAGGATCTAATTTATAAATATTAGAACTTAGAGAGTCTAGTAATACTAATAGATTTACTATTTAAGAGATAAGGATAATTAAAATAGAAGGAGAGAAAATAAGTAGATTATTATAAGATAAATATAAATACTATATTATAATATAAATTAATTATATAAGGGTTAGTTTAAGGGTTTAAACTAAATTTTTAAATTTATTTATCTTCTAACTTTTATACCTTTTACTATCTTTTCCCTTAGTTATATCTAAACTTATATCTATTTTTAATATCTTACCTACTAACTAGCACCTTATTTAGAGAGGGCCCCCCCTAAGGGATAGGGAGCTCTCTACTATAACTAGAGATTACCCCGTTAGAAAAAAGGGGTAATAATATAACGCCTCGAAAATAACTAATTATAGAGATACCACAGACTCCTTAGAGGGGTAGCATAAGCTCTAGCTAGGCTAGCCTAGATCTTAGTAGTTAGTAATCCGAGCTAGAATTACTACCTACTTAGTTATAAAATCTTATAATAAAATTTACTAAACGTACTAATACTAGCTAACTACTTATAGTATTATAGAGAAGGTAGCTAAGACTAGCCTAAAAGAAACTAGTTTAGATAGTAAAACGTTAGAACACTCGTAAATAGAAGCCTAGTAGTAAGTAATAACTTATTATTTTTAATTTATTACTAAGAAAATAAAGCTATAGCACTCTATATGATTCGAAAATACTAAAAAATAATAGATCTTTTAATACTAAAAAGTATATTTACTAGAGTTATTTATAATATAATACTTAATCTGCTAATTTCAAAAAGATATTAAATTCGGTTTTAATTAAGAGCTATAGAGGCTTTCTAAGAGATTACAGTCCGTGCCCAAAAGTCTGAGCCCACCCACCCCACATACGCGCTTCTCGCGACGTGGCCAAAAACACCCCCCCTTCTGCTATCTATATTACTACTACTAATATTCACTCGAATAAGGCAATTCGGCACTAAAGTTAGTAGCAATTAACGAAGTAATTAAGAGCTCTCGCTAGAGGTATAAGTAGCAATATACTTAGCAGTAGCTTATAGTTAAAGTTAGCGCTCTATTGCCGCCTCCTTCAGCGTTTCCTACGGTGCTATATATCAAACTATTACGCGCCTTACTAATTAATATACTCTTAAGACCCTACCTTATATAAGTAAGCTATGCTTACTTTCGAAGCTAGAGATTTAATATATCTACTATATAGTAAGAAAAAACCCCTATATAACTATAAAAGCCCTTGCTAACTAAGTTAATAAGAAAGTCTCGATCCCTACTATACGCTACGCTCTTTATAAGCATTATTACTATAAATAGAAGGCTCTAAAGCGGATCTTTCTTATACTAGAGGCGCGAGTTGAGTAGCTATACGAAGCACGTTATTAGTAGGGTAAGGATAACGAATTAGTAGAGGTATAGCTCTTAGCATATTACGCATACTTTGCTAACTTTTAGACTATATATACTAACGAGTGCTCCCTCTAATCTATATCTAACTATATAACTATATAGATCTAGCGCTACCCCTCCGAGAAGTAGCATAAACCCTTTATTAACCTAACCCCTTATAGTAAAGCTAGGATTACTATAATATACTAGGGAGCTATTTAGAAGACTAATAGGTCTTAACTAGTCTTTATAAAGAGAGACCTAACTACTAAGAGGAATAGGTATACCGCATGGAGTTATATACAGGCTCTAGAGGAAGGTCTAGTTCCGGATTATAATAATATATGCTATTTTTAGCAAGATAATATATCTATTTATATAGCAAGGGCCTCGATAGACTAGCTATATAGCTATAGGATTAGCGTTATTACTTAGCCCCCTTACTCGCTAGATCTTAACCCTATTGAACACGTCTAGGCTTACCTAAAGCGTCTAGTATATAGAATATTCCCTTATCTTGCTACTCTAGGCGATAATATAGTAGATATCAAAGAGTTGAAGCGGTGCCTAAGGATCGCATAGTAGGCAATCCCATAGGCGTTTATTCAGCGCCTATATAAGTCTCTGCTACGCCGCTGGAAGGCTGTTCAGAAGGCTAGGGGCTTATATATATAATATTAAACGCTAGATTTCAGGCTTTTAATTAATATAACCTATTTTATTATACGACGTTATTTAATAAAATTATAGAAGTTAGGAGGTTGGGTGTCGTTAACCGGGAGACCCTCTGCGGGGCTAGTGGGCTCAGACTTTTGGGCACGAACTATAGCAAGTAGTTCTTAGTAAATATATTTAAGAGTAAGGAATACTTAAAATATCTTTAAGTATTAGTATTAATTTAAATAGATACTAATCTATATATTATTTATACTAAACGAGTAACTTTATAAAAGAAAGACCTCGATTTAGTAAAGGAATTAATAAAAAAACTAGGAGTATATAGTACTAGATTATTCTAAATCAAATTAATTACCACAAAAGATTACTATAATATTTAGTAGTAATACCTATTATTTATCTTATAGCAAAACTCTAATTTATATTATTTATATATACTATATAAACTACTATCTATTTAAAGCGAGATACTTAGGAAACGGGCTAGCTTCTAGGCTAGTTTACTAACCTTATACTAATTATATAGGGTAGTATCCCGCTTGAGCTTAAGCTTGAGGAAGAAGGGGATTAGCTATAAAATAGCTAAGAATATACTATCTATAGTATATAAGTAGTTAGCTATTTTATTAAAGGTAATAAAGCCTTCCCAGAGCTAGGATAGACCTATAAGCTCCTAGACCTCTTTTCGCTAACCCTAGCTAGCAATCTCTAAGAATATATCCTTAATAGGAGGCTTTAAGGAGGAAGTATAGCGATGCTCTATAGTAGTATATAGTATACTATATATATAAAGAGCTAGTCTATAACCTAGAGAGAATATCCTTCTATAGTTAGTATATCTATAAAAGATTAATATAATATTATAATACTTATACCTTTATCTTCTTAATATATAAGTTGAGGATAAGTTATTCTTATATCTTCTTAGATAGATGCTTTAGGTATTAATATTTAATAATATAGAACTAAAGAAGAATCTCCTCCCTAGTAAAGAAGCTTTCTATACTTAGGAAGTTATTATTATTTCTAA
>JAOQIF010001464.1:192-16925 GCA_026260285.1 Colletotrichum sansevieriae
CGCCGCCCCCCCATAGTATGCGTTATTTTCGCGATATTATAGCTTTTCGCATCGAGGTCGTTATATATAGGCGTAGAGCAGCCTAGACGTTATCGCTATAGTTATTTACTTAACCGGTCGTTATATATAAGCGCAAAGCAGCCTAGATGTTATTAAATAGTTGTTATAGTAGCCCGTAACGGTCGCTTCAATCCCTCTGCTAGTAGTAGTAATATTAATAGTAGAGACGTCTCTTCTAATATAGGTAGTAATAAACCTTGCTAATCTATAGTAACTCGAGTAGTTATAATAGTTAAGTTAACTACTAATTAGTATCGGAATAACTATCCTATGCAGGTAATCGTACTAGAAAGATAGGGTTCTTCCGTAATACTATAGTTATTCGTGATATCTATCTATCGTAGGTTTAGTAGTTATAATAGCTATATGGGCAGTCCTTGTATATAGGGTCCTGGCCCTCCTATTAGTTGAATCGGCGCAATGGGTGGGTCCGATCGGCCCGACGTGGCGCCGGTTGGGTCGGCGACGAACCGCCGAATGGGCTTCCAACAGTACCTTATATATCTCCTCTTAGATCTATACCTTCTTAGAGGCGTAGAGTTAGTCGAGTAGGTCCCTCTAACTTAACTTCGACTAATATACTTAGTTATAGACGTCGCGATCGAAGAGGCTGAGCATATACTATATATATTAATTACTCAACGTCGAGAAGGGGTTATTAGTATTAATAATAAACCCGAGGGCTAGCTCTTCGATCTATAAGACCTTACCCCGGGGTATAGCGATAGGAATAGAGCATTAGCGCTTAGGGAGGGGCCTATTAGCATCAGAATTATCGCTAGATATACTCATAGCATATAATCGATCTTAGAAGACGTAGTAGATAGCCTCAAGGTATACCTTAGCGCTAGACGTAGCGGAAGCCTTCCGAGGTATATCGAGATACCTAGCTTTATCGCAGCGTTAGTAAACCTAGTAAGCATCGCTTAGATATATTATTAGTATAGTTAAAAGTAGAGTAGAGAAGGGCTTACCTCAAGTACTGCTTAGAAGGATCTTATAGATAAAAAGGCCCTTATTCTTAATCTAAGATATATAGCCTCAGCTACCCTTCCTCGAGATATATTTAATATTAATAAAGCGCTAGCCCTTCTATATAGCGTGAGGTAAGGCTTCGAGACTACTACGGGTAGCGAGGTTAATAGTTAACGCGTTACTAGTAGTTAACGAGGCGCGTATCTAAGTAGCGATCCTATGAGGAGTTGATATATCGCAGCTAACGAAGTAATTGAGATATTAATTATAAGCTAGCATAGGTATTATAACGGTTAGCAAGAGGTTGAAATAGGCTTCAAGAGGCGTATATAGGCAGGGCTTCGAGGCGTAGAAGCAGGCGTAGTAATAGCATTAGTAGTAATATTAAAAAAGGGTTATTTTCGAGGCCTAGCGAAGGGGTTAAAAACGGGCTTTTTCAAGCCCTAGTAAGGGGGCTAGTATGAATAAAAAAAAATAGGCGTTACAAAGTACTTAATAGATAAAAATTACCTTATTAGTATCTATTAGTACTTATATAGTTAAGTAGTATAATTCCTAACTTTAGTTAATAAAGTGTGGTATCGTAGGTTTGAATCCCGCTATAGGTCTTTATATTACTAATAGTAAACTTTTTCAGGCACGGTTAGTAATATATGTTTTTTATATTTTTTTAAATCTTTTAAAAATTCTAATTAGTCCGGAGGCTGGATTTTCTATCTTCTAGGTAACGTTAGATTAATTAAAATATCCAAAACGAGGGTATCGTCGTTTTAGCTAATTAACTGCGAAAAAAGCCCTATTTTAATTGCTTGATTGGTTGAATTGATTGGATGGGATTGAATGGGGTGCTGCGCTGGTGCAAAAGGATCACCGAAAAGGGTCTGCGTATTCGCCTCACACGACCGTGCTCTTCTTCACCCTACTCTGGGCGACTTCGATCCCCTCCACCATAGGAAGGCCGGGTTTCCTGAAATTCCTGCTCGGGCCTCACTTGCTGGCGTTCGCCCCGCTCCTTCTAAACAAGATGCTGCCCTCGCACATGCTGGGTGACCCGGCCGGGATCTGGAAAGCAACATCGATGGCTTGGGTGTTGGCGGTCGCCATGAAAGGGCTTGCCGATGAAGGCCAAGGGCTCGAAGTTGTTTTGGGTACCTTGTACGAGCATCCGGCCGTCAGCAGCGTTGGCTGGGACGTCATCTGCTGTTGGATCAGCTTCGGATGTTGGTCATTCATCGGCGATGACTGAGACCTGTGTTATCGACATTAAACATCACTCAAATGTGAAATTGAAACGAGCCATAGCAGAAAGCCCCCTTTCCATTCGTATGTTTTCATCCTAACAATGGCTATCTGGCCGAGTATCTTGCAATGCCCTTCTCGTTCGTCGCATCTTCTCCGGATTGCCAGTGATCTCACCCTGGAGATGGCTGCCACTATGAGTCTCAGGTGCGGCCGGATCACCCGCCGCCCTAAGGCCGCGCGATCGGGCTGAGCAGGGTGAGCAGGGTGAGTAGGGTGAGCAGGTTGCTTGCACAGGAAACAGATAGTGGCTAATCGTAATCTGTTAGTAGGCCTGTATGTAGGTAGAGGTAGTAACCTAGCACGCCCGAGCGAGCGGCTATCTGGTGATGCCGATCTTGACTACTTTGAGATTCGGCTCCCTACTCCTCCCATAGGAAGTTCCTGGTAATTGGTCAGCATGCTTCTTCCACTTCCATCCATCCATAAGTCCATCCATCCACAAGTCCACCACCGCGAGAAGAAACAAAATGTAAAGGAACGTGTGTCAGGTCAAATCAACTTCGATTAACTCGCTTGACTCGCTTTACTCTACTAATTATTTCAGTAAGTCCCAAGAAGTCGACCGCGTTCATAAACCTAGAAGGCCGGACCACATCCTCGTCATTTCTCCACCATTCCCGTACAAGATCAAACATTTCTTCACGCTTGATCTGCACTGCATTCACTTGTAATGTAAGCGAGCTACTAACTGGAATCACAGGGGGTGGGCAGGGGGGTACACTATGTTGGTCGTATCGTACAAAGTATTGAGTTCTGATCGTGTGTGGCGTGTTGTGAGCAAACCATCATGACGCATGTCTTGCTGCTGCAGTAACTAACATGAAGGGGCATTGAGGTCGGTCCTCTTCACGTTGGGAACATGAGTCAGGGTTTGTTACACTGAAGGCTTAATAACCGCTTGGGCAGCTTGCGAGTCAGGCTTGTAAACCAGACGCAAGCACTAATGATAGGTCGACAATAGAAACGGAAAGCTGGCGTAGATATATACTGGGTGGATGCAGTTAACTAAGCTACAATCTTAGTAGCAAAGACTTAGCGACGGGACTACTACCATCACGGGTCATGACTCTTGGTTCCTGCCGCAAGATTATGCAATGCAAAGGCAGTGATTCGCTTGTGCCTCACGAGAGTGCATTTACTACCCAACCAGAAGATGATACCAACTAGGAGCTTATCTTTGGTTACAAGCTTTATCAGCCTCTATTCAAGTTTACCTGTAAAATAATAAACGCAATAACTCATAGGGGCAGTAGTGGCTCACGCCAGGTGGTAACCACGCAGCCTCAGGCCATGGGGACCATCAACGAGAAAGCAGACCCAAGAAGCTGTGCATGTTGCATGGCACAGTCTACGAGTTCGGGACAAGCACAACATTGTATAAAGTTTCAAGACGTACTGAAACCAATAGCGGTTATTTCAGCTATGTGGTATATGTAGGTTGAGTAAAAGTTCAAAAGGCGTGGTCGGTTTCCATGCCCTCTTAAATTAATAAGCCTGAAAGCCAAATCCCGCTACACAGTCCGCGCGACCACACTCATCATTGTGGAAAGGAACGCGAGCTGCCGTTGAATCGAATCCAAAAACGGGAGATTAAACAGGACGAACGTTGGGTCGCAGAGCATCGCCCAACTGGATCAGCTGGGCCTCGGTCAAGTCAGAATACTGCAGACAGGCCGAGCCACAGACAAGAGGGTAGGGGGGAGCCACTCCACAGCCGCCGGTGAGGACGGTGGAAAGGACCATGCAGGTCGGCGGGACGTTGTCGAAGCGGGCGATTGGGGCAACGAATTAGTCGGGTAATCCCAGGAAGATGGTGTACTCTCAAATATGGAAGTTTGCAAGCCAAGGATTCAGGGAAAGGAATGAGGCGTACCGCCGGCAGCAGGGAGAGACGTCTGGATAGTAACGTAGCGCAGATCGTTCTCGCACATGTCAAAGTTGTACTGGGGCACGCCGCAGTAGCCTGTGTCGGCAGCCGTTTCCAAGCGACCGTCTGGTTGAGCCTTGGGATGATGGAACTAGCCAGGTCCTCGTCCACGTAGGTTTTGTTGCCAGGAGCCGGAATGCGGCATTGGCTTCTGATGACATCGCACTGGATGACCTCGCCTGTGACCAGCGTCTCCGCAAGTGCAATCAAGTCAATTTTGACCCCCCAACTTGTTAAATTGGCTATTTCTTTTGGTATTTTTGATTACTTAGACCACTTGTAATTAAAATAAATCAATCGCTATATAAAAATACGTCATAACTATATATAAAAATTCATAATAATCCTATTACCCCGAAATTATTGCTAAGTAGTATAATCCCCCTCTTCAGCTAGTTCTTCGCTAGTTAGAGACTCTCTATAGTACTAGGGCTTATCGTAAGCCTCTGCGAAGTAAGGGTTAACTTAGCCTAGCTAAAAGCCCTCTCGTAGTCGGCAGATATCTTCAGTTTAAGGATAATAAAAGTAATAATATATATAAATAAAAAGTATGAGATGAGATGCTGAATATATTTTGCAAATAGCGTCTAATCTTAATAATACTTATACTATTCGATTTATTGCAATTATTTCTATACCTCTAAAGATTTTAAGAGAGATTAGCTGCTAACTATTATTATAAGGGCGTTCTGAAAAGCCTTATTAGAATATATAGTAATCGAGGGGTTAGTAATAGTAGTATATTTTAGTAGCTAGGCATGTCTAAATAAATAGGGCCCCGACTGATCTATAGCCTCCTATTAGCTAGATTATAAGATATTAAGTTAGTTAAGTTAATCGGAGGGGGTCGAATTGACTACTTGAGGGATGGAGATGGCCTCACTTTGATTGATTGGGTTGAATAGTTTGTCAATCCGATTGCACTTGCGGAGACGCTGCCTGTGACCCTGATGACGCTGGAAAGAAGCCCAAGGGCGGGGACAATGGCAGCGAGGGGCATCTTAATGGAAGTGAGAGATAGTAGCGTAGTGATGGGTGAATCTTTGCTGTTGATGTGGATGACTGTGCTGATGATTTGCGGCATGAAAGGCTGGAACCGTCCTTTAATTATACCCGCCATCACAAGTTGAGGTGCCTCATAACGGCACAACGACATAACATGAGGTGGATCAACTCGGCTCGTCCACAACCGCAGTCCCGGTTCTTTCATCACATCCTCTGCTTGGCAGGTTATACTGCACATCAAACTATTGAATCTTACGAGAGTTCTGATTTTGACTTCCCAGTCATAAGAATGTGTGCCAACCTGCAAAAGAAGCAACTCGGGAAGTTTTGACTGCTTATATTCAAGGACTTTTGCGATGAGGATGTCTCATTCGATCCACATATTCTGCCCGCCAATGCTATCCACGCAGTACATGCTTGCTCTCGCTTGCAAATTGCATGATGGTGAGATGCGATAACTTCCTGTCAGGCTGGGATGTATATGACTCAGAGACCTCTACCAGGGCCCTACGCCAAGCTTTGCTGGCTGTTTATAACCTTACCCGAATATCAACCGCCATGGCACTCACCGATCTGGCATAGCCAAGTAGTTGGTTCTTTCTATCAACTTGTCTATTCTTCCTGAGTCTGCGGCAGGATGCAAGATCCTCGAGAATCACGCTAGCTATCCTGCACCTTCTCGCCGTCAATCTCAGCCTCTTAAGCACCGATATTGAGGTCAACTGCCCTCGCTCACTGTTCCCTTTGCCATCGGGGTGACTGTGCATACGACATCGATCCTCTTCCTGAACACGAACATTACTACTTCCAGTCTGCCTTTCGCCGAGCAGCTGAAAGCAGCGGTGTTGATCTGGTGCGACATTCGAAAGTCCAACATTCAAAGATTTCAGAAGGCTCACTATCCCCAGCCAGCTGCAACCACCAACAGGAGGAGGAGCCTCCAAAGCTGCATCACTTTCGGCCTTGGCCGTATACTTAGGGCATTTACCGATGCCCAGGAGCCTCCAAAACGTCTCAGTGGTAAACCGTTCAGTGAAATGGGGAATATCCCAACTTCGGATGTAGCCTGGAGATAAGGTGCATGAGCCCTGAATACTGAAGCAATTCGTAAGCATACTTTGCGACGGTCGAACGAGATAGAGGATGTCGCCACAGTCGTGCGGCCACCCAACGATCATCATTAAAAGTTGAGGTCATCGAACCACGAAGCAGCATCTATTTGGTAACTACAACACTGCATGTCATTCACCAGCGCTGCCGCAAGTGCAAGCAAGTTGATTTTGACCCCCATACTTATCAACTTGGTATTTCTTCCCATTAGGCTTTGATTATTAGCTAACTTGCAAGTTAGTCAAGTTAATTCCTATAGCCCCTACTCTACCTATAATATGCCCTCACGTATGCCCTCATATGCCCTTACATGCCCTCATATACCTATATAAGTAGGGCTAGAGCTAATATATAGCCTCCTATTAGTTAGCTATTTACATATAAGACATCAAGTTTAACAATTCAATCGAGGGGTATGAAATTGCCGACTTGGGTGGTAGCGATAGCGTCAACTTGGCCGATTGGCTTGTATTACTTGCCAAGTGACTTGCACTTGCGGCAGCGCTGTCATTCACTAGTTTCTAGAGAAGAACTGCATAGAGAATATCCAGAATGGCCTCAACATCTCTGCAAGCTGCTGACTTGTTCAGAGTCGAGGACCTCATTGTCGTGGCTGCTAGAAATACGGACGGACTGAAGCGGGGCGCCTGCAAACCAACAAGACCTGGTCTGTGAACTAATTAGTGATGTTAGGGTATTGAGATACCCGGTAACTACTCAGACACAAAGCTGGTGCCGATATTCACCCAGATCTCGACGTCGCGAGTCATGATGCTGGCTCATTCATCGACCGATAGTCAGGGCAGCCAACATCAAAAGCTGCAATACCCGATGAATTGGTAACAACAGCCTAATTTGGACGAAATGCTGTTCTCGGCATCCCGGCTGAAAGAAAACAACGGTTGCATCCGTTGCTGCGCAATTCAAGAGCCGTCCTTGACCGCAATCCTACGTCAAACGGACAGCCAGGATGGCAAATACCGTGAGCCTTCCAACCAGCGCGGACAGTGACCGAGCAGCGAGCAAGCTGGCAGATGGACGGATGCCACTCATAGGGATAGGGCTCATCGAGCTCATCGATGGACTTTGGTACTCACATTGGCTGGCTCGTACTCGCGGAGGGTGTGGATGTCGCAACCACGCACCACTCTGGCTCATGGGGCAGACGCTCGGGTCGCTTGATCGACATACGATTAATTCCAGCCCCTGAACGTTGCACGTCCGCGTTTTCGACAACTGACGTCTCCTTTATCCACGAGGATCCCAAGAAGTCTGGGCAGAAAACTCCGTCCGGAATTAACCCGGGCGGAGGCGCTTGCGGTCCCAAGAAGTCTTTTTCACGATATCTACCCACAATACATACTTTCCAGCCACGCATACATACAACGTGGGGGCGAAGGCTCCATGCTCAATGCTCTTCGCGTATCGCTCTTCACGACTCATGATCCTAACGCCATACCATGGCATATCCCAAAACACGACAGGGCCTCCCTTCTAAGCATACTTGTTGACCATCTTCAGCAGAGCCTCCTCAACCTCCTTGGGGCTTGTGGCGTTGAGATAGTGGCCACCTCCCTCAACCATCGTGAACGTCGCCTCGGCAGACGAGGTAAAGAGCTTGATCTGCTCGACGGGGATGTTGACGCCAAACACGGGGTCGGCGGTTCCCTAGAAGGAGTATCAGCGCGCACAGTTCTTCTCGCTTGTTTGCAAGCTGACGTTGGACTTGGGTCCCAACTGCTTGCAGCTGTGTTTCCATGATCAGCTATGCACGTACCTGGAGCCAGTAGACGGGGCACTTGATATCTCGCAGTCTCAGCAGCAGACCATCACGGGAGAGCAGGTTGCCGAGAGCAATCTTGAGCTTCTTGCGACCCTCGTCGCCCCTGTAGACCGATTTGAGCGTGTTGGTCCAGAACGCCAGTGTCTCCGGGGGCACGGTGCCAGAGAAGCCGAGACTGCCAACCATACCGCACCAGATGTCGTCGACGACGAAATCGGGAGTCGGGACCGGGCTAGACCATCCGTCGTAGAAGGCCAGCAGCTGAGCCTTGGGGTCCCAGCAGCCCTTGTCTCTTGACTCGGCTGACTCGTAGTCCATGGAGGTGCCCAAGGGCAAGAGACCCAGGATCTGTTGACATTATGCAGAGTCAGCTCGACAATCCACTGACACCAAGGATGAAAACGAGACTTATGATATGCAGAAAGGGGACCGCAGCGTTCATAGTTGAGTGACGATGTAACGGCTGGCGATCACGTCAGTTCCACGTACCCTCTCGGGAGCCAAAAGCGCCATGCGGGTGACTACCCAACCGCCCTGAGAAGTGCCGAGAGCGAAGGCCCTCTCGACGCCGAGCTTGTCCATCACTTGCAGGGCCATGATGGCCGTGTCCCAGTAGGTGAAATGCTCGACCGGGCAGCTGGTGGAGCCATGGCCAAGAGGCTCAACGGCCAGCAGATTCACGGCATCTGTCAACGTCTTGCTGCTGAACTGGTCATTGTAGAGCGAGACGGTGGTGCACATGGAGTTGATGAGCACAACGGTGGGCTTGGCGGGGTCGACGTTGTCCGCCGAGAGACGGTAGCCAGCCGTGATGCCGCCGAGGTGGGGGACCTGGACCGTGGTTGAAGCCGCCATATTGTGTGGTCTTTTGGGGTTTGGGATTCGATTCCTTTGAGGGATAAACTAATCGATTCAGGAAAGACGAGTAAGCTTGGCTGGGGTACGAACAAAGAAAGTAAGGTTTAGTACCCGAAGTCGGTTTGAAAGAGAATGCGGGATTCTTTCTTGTACTCCCGCTGCGCACTGCAATCTGAACATGGCAGCGGTGTATCTCAAACCGCCGGCTCCGCTGCTATCCTCCAAGCTGTAACCTCTGTTGCAGTAGTTACCGGCTCGTTATCCCAATAGGATCGCTTCACGGCGAGGCAAAAAAAATAAAAGGGCCTTGACAACTCCAGGCTCCAGCAGCCATTGCGCCCAATTCGCCAGGGCTGGTCTCAAGCATGGGCGGTTTGTCAATGCCTGCGACGTTTCCTTGACAAGTGGGTAGCGGAGAGCTTGTCCTTTTGCAGTAAGCTCAAGGAAAAGATCAACCAGCTTGCGTCGGGCCTAGGATTATCAGGGGTCATCCATTCCGTGCTATCGCCGAAGCTCTGGCCACAGACATGGATCGGACATGACTCGGTTTCGCTGACAAGAGGGGGCGAAATGAGTCCAGTCCACGTTCTCCATGCCCAGCGTCCAACTATTGGCGCTATCCGAACCGACGGGTCCGAAGACAACATCGGCTAAACATGCTGGAACTCTGCAATTCTCTTAGCTAGAGTCACCGGGCCAGACATTAGTGGCGGGACCGTCAATGGAGGTTGTACATTGCTGCGAAAGTGGTGAGATGTTCGTCCAATGCCGCTTTGAGTTCATCCCGGGGTTGAACGAGTAAGAGGACGCCGTCGTTTGGGGGGGAGGGAGCCGTTGAAAGTTAGAAATCCTCCCGCTTGTCTGGAGGAAACGGACTGTCGGGAACCACGGGCACATCCTTCTTCTAGTCTCTGCATGGTTTCCTCTGGTCTGGCATACCTAATTGGCGTCAGGACTGTGTGTAGTATGCGGACTTGCGGCGCCGACCTTTAATCGCACAACGTCGTGCATCTTGCTGCTGGCCTTTTCTGGTAGGGTTCTTCAGCGGGAACCGATCGTCGCACGCGCATGATTCCCTCGTTCCCACGTCCGGTGTCACCCAAGTAGAACTACCGACACGCGAGTGACAATGCAGCGTGGTGCCGGATGCGGGCGCCGAGACATTCGCTTACATGCCCTGGTCAAGTTTGGGTGTTCCTGCGCGGCCAAAAGCCGCATGCGGAATTCAGATTTGTAACCAAACCACACGACGAACACTCTAATGTCTCCCGTCTCTTCTACCGGAGAGGACCCCGGCCCGACCAACAAGCACTCGACAGTTACACCGTTCGCGCTGCCTAGAGGCTTTGTTAACACAGCCGATGCCTAATCGAGGGTATCATGGAGACGGCCCAGCACCGGATGATGCATTCCGGGATGATCCCCATCAAGGCGTGCCACTCGCCCCCGAATTTCTAGTCCATTCTAGTGGGGAATGATGCGAAAATCATCAACGTCGCGACCTCGAAAGGCCGGGCTCTCACTTGCGCTAGTAACCTAGGTCCACAACGCGCGAAGGACTAAGACCATATTATGGACGGTCAAATTCGAAAAACCAAGACAATTGTGACAAAACATGTCTGCGGCAAATGAAGAAGGAAGAAAAGAAGGAGGACACGAGGAAAGGAGGAGTAGGTAGCTTGGCTCGCGCATATGAGGTATGGATCATCAGGGGCGATGCCTCGTGGCATCCCGGAGTTGCTGTCTGTCATCCTGACAAACTCTACGAGGCCTGTCTTGCAGACTCTCTCAGTCCACAACCTTACCTACTGGGGATCAACCTTTCCTATTCAGTCGTCAGTCTTGTTTGAAATTTACGTCGATTCCCCTGTCCCATTCGTCTGTGGAATGACCAAGCCGCGGTCCAGGGGAGGTTTCGTTAGGTGTCTGTTTGAGTAAAGCAAGTTAACTCCGACGAGAGAGAGAGAGAGAGGACGTTTTCTCCCTCCCCGGTTTTCGAACCGTCATTGCCACGTTGTCCAGGGGTTCAGGCTTATACAAACCGTCCAAGGTTCTGCGCCGCCCCCAAGGGCCAGTCAGATTACCATAAACCGGCACTTCGCGCTGGTGAAGGATTGTGCCTGCAGAATAAAGCGACCCAGTGGCCCTGCCCATACGAACGAGAGCCGCGAAAGCGTTCCCTTTCGCCCGGAGACATCTGCAAAGCAACTTGTGCTTGACGCTTTCTCACCCTTCAGCTGAGAAGCTATCAGGCTGGGTCCTCCCCTCACTTCGAAGGAGTTTTCACCTTCTCCTCTCCCGCGATCGACTCTGAGTTATTCCCACACAGCGAAGCGAGTGTGGAAAGGGGCCGGGAAGCCTCACGAAAGAAAGAACATGTCGTCCTCAGACGCATCACCACTGCCCGGTTTGCCCGGGTATGACCCTGACAACATCCAGCCATGGACTGTGGAGGTCGTCGTTTCCGTCACGGTTCTCGCCCTGCTATCCGTCATCCTTCGTCTCTACAGTCGTCATCTAAAGGCCCAGCAGCTGTGGTGGGATGACTACCTGATCATCTGGTCGATGGTACGTGCATCGAAACTGATTCATGGGCGCTGTTGTTAGACTTGAAGTCAGACTGACAGGGCTGCAGTTATGGAATCTCGTCGTTGTGGCCTTCATCTTTGCCATGCACTCCGCGGTAAGTCGGCTCGGACCACGGCTGTATGAAATGCTCGCGTGCTGAGTAGTGTTCAGGGGATGGGAATCCATGCCGACAAGGTCAAGATGGACAATATCGTCCTAATGGCCAAGTACCTCGTCGTGGCAGAAATTCTCTACGCATGGAACCTGGGCTGGACGAAGCTGAGCTTGCTGCTCATGTATTACCGCATCTTCCACATCCCCTTTTTCAAGAAGATGACTTGGGGGGTTGGTACTTTTGTCTTTGCCTGGGTCATCTGCATCACCTTCCTCTTCATCTTCATCTGCGTTCCCGTGGAGAAGCTGTGGTATCCGGACATTCCTGGACGTTGCATCAACCAGGTTGCGACCTGGATCGCGAATGCCGCATCGACAATCTTTACCGATCTCCTTATTCTTCTCATGCCTCTCCCGCAAGTCTGGAAGCTGCAGCTACGAAAGGCCGAGAAGATTGCGTTGACTTTCGCATTTGGTCTCGGTTTCTTGTACGAAAAACCCGCCTTTCTCATTCCCACCCGTACTGTCCGATTTGTGGTAGGCTAACAGTCGCGAAGTGTCGTCTTTACCTCGGCCTACCGAACCAGCGTCCTCTTTACCTACACCAGCTCGGATCCGACCTACACACTTGCCCCCACCGTCGGCTGGACTGCCATCGAGATGTCCGCCGGCATCGTTTCCGCCTGCCTTCCCACTCTTCGTCCTGCCATGCAACGCATTGCTCGGCTGTGCGGTATCAAGGGAAGCATGGGCGGCATGTTCCGCGCACCCACGGTTCTGGGATTCGGCTCCAAGAGCAACAAGACCAACTTCAGCAACGGCATGTCCTCGCAGGACCCAAACGGCTCGCAAGCCGCCCGCCGCGTCTCGACAACGAGGCATGGCACGGGCAATGATGCCTTCTATCGGCTGTCAGATGACAATGGCTCGGAGGGCAGGAGTGGCGAGCACACGCCTCACTTATCCGACTCGAAGCTGAGGCCCGACGCGAACGGGGTGGGCTTTGGGTACAGTGTCACGAGCTACCCCACGAAACCCGACGACAAGAGCGAAGACGAGATTCCCCTTCACTCCATCCGAGTTCAGAAAGGCTTCAACCAAACGACGTCACAGACGAGCTAGTGCGCATATTTGCTTAGAGCCTACAGCAGCACGAATATTCGTAATATCAACACGCTGTTGCGTTCCGTATGCCCACGTTCTGCACCGAAAGAGGCACGTAATCTATAGCCTCGGATAGAGCCGAGGGCGCTCGCAAAGTCCACCAGTCTCAGTTGCAGAGACAACGAAGGCGTCGCACGAAACATCAAGAAACAACATGAGGATGGAGCACCTTTGGATAAGGGGACATCAACCAGAGCGCCAAGGGTTGGGCTGGATATCAAAGGCGCATTGAGACGCGCATCGAAAGGGCATAAGGTGTCATGGTGTCTGAAAGGGAATTGTGTGCCGTGTATCTAATTGGCACTTGTAATACTCGAGTGAATATGTCAACTAATACGAATTAATGAGCTTCTTCATCATGAAAGACAGGAGAGCACGGTGCCTGTGTCCAATGATCCCGCCCATGTTCCCACCTCGTTTCAACTTTACATTCACTGAAAATGGAGCTCAGATTGTTGCGGTGTTGATGTAAGACCGCGCAGAAAAGAATGTTTTAGGCAAAGCATAAGTACTGAGAGACGAGAGTATGTGCTTAGCCGCTTTGTTTGAGGTATATTTCGATGACTCCCTCGAGCTCAGTAAGTCCCCGTGATGCAAGCAAAACTCAAGACACGTCTGTGTCTGAGAACACTTGCCAACGTCCACTTTTGCGAGTCCCCTTCTCCAGAGCTCTAATCACGACTGCTTGCATGTGTGATTCGACCTTTGAGCGTTTTACCAGCGCTCCCCGTAAAGCAATCAAACTTGCTAAGTTCAATCAATCAATCAATCAATTTTGAGGCTATCGCTAGTTAATTAAGTTAATTATGACCCTCAAACTTGATTGATTGCCTTGACTCTTTTAATAGGGATTATAATACGGATTAAATTAATATTCTACTGCTGAATATCCCTACCCTTCTTTATTTGCCCTCTATTGCCCTCTACTTCTGATAGACCCCCCCCCCCTTAGCAGGGTATGAATTGCCCCCTTTTGCCTACTTGGATTCTCCTTTTTTTTCTCTAATATAATAATTGATATAATCGTTCTAGTAATTATTCGCGATCTTCTCTAGGCTCTATAGGGGTAATAGCTAAGTCCCTTGGGGAAGTTGAAGGCTAGCTCTTAAGATCTTCTGGAGATTTATATTAAAATCGTTATTTTACTATTATTATCCTCTATCTCTATCGTCCATTAGTATCCTTTAAAGGTGAGGGTATTATTAGGTCTACCTCTTCTTCTTCCTTGCTCACCCTATGCTAGATATTTATTATATTAGCAATCCTCTATTTAACTCCTACTCCTCCTCCGAATGCCTTTAGTTAACTCTCAAGGTATAGATCTATTATATTATAGCTTGAGTAAGGCTGAAACCACCCCCTACCCGACTACCCTTCGTTCGAAGACCTCTTTAGGGTTATAATAAATAATAAGGTATATATATAAGAGTTAGATCTTTGGAGAAAGAGTGCAAGAGAGAGAATAAGCTAGATAGGAAGCTATAGATAGTTTTTTATTCTCTACTAGCTAGATAGCTAACTAGGGGTAAGTTACTAGGCTTATTGTTATTATAATCTTAAGGGTAAGTATATTATTCTTAATATTAAAGCTACTTCTTCTGCTTCTAAGCATCTTAGGAAGAACTATCCTAGAGAGATATAAGCAGGATCTATTAGCTCAGAAGGTTCTGAGCAACCTGAAGATATTCTATATAAGAGACGTCGCCTTAACTTTACTAATTTGACGAAGAGCTATATAAAGAGCATCTAGAAAGCTGCTATATGCTTAATTATAGATGCTAACCTTCCCTTTACTATCTATAAGAACCCTGCCTTTTAGTATATAATCTCTAGGGCTAGTACTAAGCTATAAGCGTTGCTATAGTCTAGTACTTCGATAGTTACTGCTTTTAAGGGTATATAGAAGCAATAGAAGATGGTTATCTAGCAGGAACTTCTGCATGCTAACTCTGAGATATATCTAGGCTTTAATCTATGGACTTCTCCAGGTCGCTAGGCTATTATAGGTATTACTATATACTTTATTATTAAGGGAAAAGGCCCCTAAGTATATCTAATTGCTATAAGGAAGCAAATTGGTGCTTATGATAGTATTAACCTTGCAAATACTCTTGAGGAGATTATTAGAGACTAGGGTATTATATAGCAAGTGAAGACTTTGATCTCTGATAACGTAAGCTTAAATAACACTTATATAGCAAGTCTAATCCCTCGACTTAACCCCTCTATTAAGAAGAAGCAAGATATCTAAGCTAGAAGGATTCGTTGCTTTGGATATATCCTCAACCTTATATCGAAGGCCTTCTTATTTAGCAAGGACTCTGAGAGCTTTGAGAGATATTTAGATATATATGTTCTTCTATAGCAAGATGAGGCTAACCTTAAGCATTAGTATAAAGCTAGCCCTATTAGCAAGCTTTATAATATCGTGAAGTTTATTAGAGCTTTGCTATAATATATATAGAGGTTTAAGATTCTATCTCGTGAGATATTAGAAGCTTCTAATTAGTCTGATAGCTTTCTTCTCTCTTAGTAGATATCTAAAGAAGTTGAATTAATCTAAGATAATGCTATAAGGTGGAACTCTATATACCTCATAATTGAGCGTGCTATTCGGCTTAAGGATGAAGTAGACGGCTTTTATTCTTCTCAGAATGCTAAAGATCCTATGCTAGCTTAAGATATCTTAACTTCTAATAACTAGCTATAGTTAACGGAGATTATAACGATCTTAAAGCCTATCTAGAAGATAATACTTCGAACGCAGGGCTTCGGAGAAGATAGCTCCTATAGTAGATTTTAGGAGGTAATTATTGCAATAGAGTATCTTCTGAGTTATTTTAAGGGGTGGAAGACCTTCTATAATAGTATTAGTAGTGGGGATACTTAAGATCTTGAACTAGATAAGTTCTAAGCCTTCTCGTAAGAAGCATCTTAGAGATCTACTCGCTTAGCAAACCGATAAGTCCTATTATATACTTAAGCATTATAAGCATCTTAGAGACGGTTTAATAAGAGCTCTTTACCTGCTTATACTCGTTAAGAGTATATTAACTATATCTCGAACTAGAGATGCAAATTACCCAGCCCGTGGGTCCCATGGGTACCCGCGGTATGGGTTGGGTAGTAACGGGTACTACCCAAAATATTAGAAGTTACCCATAGGTACCCATGGGTTATGTGGGTTTAGGTCATAGCTAATATAGGTACCCATGGGTTATGTGGGTTTGGGTTATAGCTAATATAAGTACCCATAGGTAAGAGGTTTTATATAACTTATTATAGGCATCTTTTATAGTAATCGACTTAATTCTTCAATTCTATAGATATCTATATCTAGAACTAATTACTACTACAATTCCTACCCGCCTTTAGGATTACTTAGACTAAGTAGAGGTCTTTAGGCATAATAGTAATACGCTTAGCGTGAATTATAGCAAGGTTAACTACTAGATTTATTAGTTTAATATATAAGTAACGAATCGGGGTATATACTCTTAAAGATACTAGCGAGAAGAGACTTAGTAGATTCTTAAAGAGCATAGATAGCTAAGGCTTAGAAGCAAAGATCCTAGTTTCCCTAGTCCTAGTAGATTTTATATATAAAGCGCTAGAAGAGGAGCTTATAGATAAGAAGATCAATAGACTTTTAATATATACGAATTTTATAGAGAGCTTTAGCTAGAAAGGGTTAATTTATAAGTATCTTTTATATTAATCTTAACTTACTACTAAGGCGCTAGCAATACTTCTTCTTAGCAGCTCTAGCCTAGATAGACTTACTAGGGGCTAATTTGCTACCTATAGTCTTCCTTGCTTTAGGTACTTTGCTAGCCTTCTTACTAGACTTCTTGCTAGCCTTCTTAG
>JAOQIF010001465.1:0-16921 GCA_026260285.1 Colletotrichum sansevieriae
GGTATATAAGTAAGGGTAGTAGTTATAATTTCCTATAAGGCTTATGCCTCAGAACGCAGTTCCCCTAGTATATATAGCACCTTATAACGTTATTATATATATCTATAGCTAAGTTTAGCTAGTAGAAGTTCCTTGAGATTAACTTAGTAGTCTTATTTACCCCTATATAACCCGCTTTATAGTTATTATAGTATTAGCAAAGGATCTCTAGCCTTAGAGACCCCTCTTATAATATCTCTAACTATTCCTTATAGAATAAGGTTCTATAACTAATAATTATATAGCCCCTATAATTACTAGCTAGTCTGCGCGCCCTCTCTAATTATATCTAGTAGTATAAGTTATTAGCCTATAGTCTATAGATACGATTCTCTATTACTTCAGAGGGTTGCTAACTATCTGCTATTTTACTTATTATAAGCTCCCTTATAACCTAGCGTGGGATATATTACTATACTATAGTAACCCTAGCTCTAAGCAAGTCCTCTTAGTTAATAACCTCTTGCTAAGCATTCTCCGCTTCGCCTCTTGCTCTTTAGCATTAGGTTATTATAGCTGCTATAGTTATAGTAATATTAGCGCGCTATAAAGCGCAGTACTAACTAGAGACTGAGATATCTCTACCCCTAGAGCTATCTATTTAGAAGGGGCACCTTATACTAGCCGTTATAGCGTTAATAAATACTTTTAAGGTCTCTATACTACCTTATAGTATAGTAATACTTATCTAAAGATCTAATAGTAGTTTGCTAATAAATCTTAGCTTCCTTACTAGGGTTAGGAGTATATTATTATGTTTTACTTCCCTCTTTATATAATCTAGCTTCTTAGATAGACTATCTACTAGGTTTATAACCCCTAACTTATGCTCTAGGTTAAAATTAAATACTAAGAGTTTATATACCTACCTAGCGAGTCTTCCCTAAAGGTCTTATATAAGCATGCTAATAACCCCCTTTAGCGCCTAGTAATCTATTAGAAATATAAACTTCTTTAATATACCCTGAAGGTAGTAAGCCTAATAGTCTAAGCTTTTAACTATAGCGAGAAGTTCCTATTAGCCTATTCCCTAGCGTTATTCCATATTACTAAGCTTCTATAAATAATTAGTAGCTAGTTACTACTAGCTATTAATATACTATAATAAAATACTAGATATAGCTTTTATAGAAGTATCTATCTTAATCCTTATTTTATAGGTTAGGTCCTAGTATTAGAGAATAGTTACTAAGCAGAAGGTAGCTTAAAGCTGCTTAAAAGCTTATTAAGCCTCTTCTAGCTAGTAAAACTCACCTCCTTTCTTGCTATTCTCTGTAAAGGTATCGAGGGGCTAAGAGCTATAGTCAGGTCAAACTAATAGCAGAAGCACCCAAAAGATAGGATCTATATTATTATACTACTTTTGCTTGCTTCCTCTAAGATCCTTTATTTCTAGCCTTTAGCGAGTATTTACTAAGTCTTCGCTATAAGGGTTCTATACCTTAGACCTATAAGCCTCTCTATCCCTTTAGCCTATAGTAGCTGAAGTATCTTTAGTTTCTCCGGTCTAGGTATCTAGTCCCTTATAATTATCCCCCTTCTAATTATAGTAGTCCTTATTATAAGATCGGGTATTATAGGTTAGCCCTCTATTATTATCCTTCTTATCTATCCGGGGTAGGCCCCGGTCCTTTACTTATTACTACTATTATCTAGCGCGATATCTATTTGCTAAATATTCGCTAAAAGATAGTAGAGCCCTTGGAGTTATAAATATAATAGCTAGGCTTATAATCCCGTTTCTTATAGTTCCTCTCCTTTTAGGCCCTTTTATGCTCTCTATCCGGGCTATTCTAAAGGGATCCTATTATTTCCTTTCGAACGAGGGTAGTTATCCTTATAATAACTTCGTTTTTATTCTCCTATTATTCGCCCTTTATTTAGCAAGTACTTTCTTATATTATACCCTTATAATAACTTCGTTTTTTATCCTATTATTTCCTTTTAAAAGAGGGCGGTTATCCTAGTAATAGCTTCGTTTTAGTTCTCCCGCTATTCACCCTTTATTTAGCGAGCACCTTCTTATACTATGCTTTTATAATAACTTCGTTTTTTATTCTATTATTTCCTTTCAAAAGAGGGTAGTTATCCTAATAATAGCTTCGTTTTAGTTCTCCTGCTATTCGCTCTTTATCTAGCGAGTACCTTCTTATACTATGCTCTTATAATAACTTCGTTTTTTATCCTATTATCCCCCTTTTAAACGGGCGCATTACGAGGCTATTAAGTAGGTCGGATAGCAACTATTATTACTAATTTACTATATCTATCTCCCGGTAAGTAGCACTTACTATAGTAAGTAACTACTATTCTTTGCTATCCGAAGTTGTATTTACTTTTATAATAGTTTAGCGAGGTCTTTTTAGCTATCTATAAAATAATAGCTTTTTCCCGCCCTAGGGTTAGTTCTTTTCCCTCCTTATTATACTATATTATTTAATAACTACTTTTATATTATCTAAACCCTTTATTAAGACTTTATAAACCCTCCCTATCTTTTAATACTTCCTTAAATATTATAAGCGCTAAGAGCTTTATTAGCTAACTCCTCGCTAAGTATAGCCCTACTAAGGTTAAACTTAGTAGTAGTAACTATTAATATAATTAAGCGGGTAGTAGCGAACCCTGCGTTAGTTGCGTGCTATAGCTCCCTAAAAATGCCTAGGTTATCTGCGCTTATTGCTATAATAGTGATTATATATGCGAGTTATACCGGGTTTGTAGTATTAAGTGCTATAGGGTGAGTTTAATAACTATTTAGTAGAGGTATAGGCTAACTTTTCCTATTTCTAGATTCCTATTTATCTTATTAATACTACTTATTTCTATTAGAACTAGGTTAAGCGTTATATCTATATAATTACTACTAGCTAGTATTAATAGCGCGAGATCTTCTATATCTTTATAGCTATAGAGCAGGGGTAGGAGCTTTTCTAACGCCTCTATAACTAGTTAGTAAACTCTGCTAGTCTTAAGCCTAGTTCTAAGAACTATAAGAACTAGCTCCTTGCTATAGGTATTGAGGAGAGTATAGCTTTGTATACCTAGGTATATCTATAGGTTTCGCTCGAGGTAGGTTTTACTTTATAATTAGTCTCGCTTTTTTATTAATCTAATATATATTTATAGGCAGCTTGCCGGGCTAAGGATAAGGTTTTAGTTAAGGAGATTATAATATAGCTCGATAATACTCTCCCTATTTATTTATATAATAAGACCTATGTTTTTAAGTAGGCTACCCTTCTTAATAAGCTTATTAATATCCTAATAATATAGCTTTCGAAGAGTAATACTTATATATCTACGCTTCCTTTATAAGAGCCTTCGAAGGTCTAAAGTTCCTATATACTTCGTAATACTTATTACTAAGCTCCTATTGCTATCTTTAAAGTTATTAATAATAATCCTGCGCCTCGACTAAATTCTTAGAAGAAGGTTAGTAATACCTTAGTAATAGCTTAGTAATACTAGGTTTATAATAGTAAGGAGGACGAGTCCTTAGCTATAGAGGATAGCGACTCCGATAAAGCTATAGAGAGCAATAGTTAGGGTAGTAATAGTAGTACTACTAGTAAGAGCTCTAAGGAGGAGAGCGAGGATAATAATAATAATAACGAGGGTAATAATAATAATAATAAGTAGTAGTGCTAGCAGAACTTCAGCGAGAGTATAGTAGACTTCTATAGTAATATAAGGTTAGATACCTATAGGGTTTGTATTATTTTATAAGGGGGGTCTTCTCTTTAGCATTTCAGCCGTCTTATAGTTAATTAACTTTTCTTATTAATCTATACTACTTATTATCCTACTTATAATATGACTTATGCTACTATTTTCTAAATCTAGTGAGGATTTATAAAGTATTCGCTAAGTATTCTTTAGGCTCCTAGGTATTATACTCTACTAGCTAGCCTTTCTACTTAACTAAATATAGGGGGCTTATTAGCGCTTCCCTCTATAATATAATATCCTTAACTTCCTATTCCTTAGGGTTTTTTTTAAGGTCCGGGAGCTACCCCTTAGCAAGCTTTTAGCTATATTATAGCTTAAGTAGAGCAATAGAGAAGATATTATATGCTCTGCTATACTTCTCCGGGAGTTATACTCTATAGGTATTAGAGCTTATAACTTCTATAACTAGTATAGGAATAAATCTTAGGGCGAGCTTTTGCTAACCCTTTGCAAAATAGAAGTTCTTTATTAAGAGTCCTATAATATCTCTAATATAATATAATTACGCTTTTCTTCTAATATTCGCATTCTTAGCTTATACCTTAGTTATATATCGCTAGGTCTTAGCTATTCTTTAGCAAACCTCTATTAGCTTCTTAAGCTTTTTATTAACCCCTTAAGTCCTAATCTCTATATTTAGCAAGTAGTAGTTAACTATTCGAGGGTAGTATCCTATAAGGGCTTTAAATAGGGATATACTAATAGTAGTATATTTGCTATTATTATATAAAAATTCGGCCTCAACTAGTTATAATGCCTATTAGTTATACGAGCTTTCGCTAAACTTTATAAGATATATAGTTAGGGTCTAGTATATTCTTTCAGTCTAACTATCCGTCTATAGATGCTATATAGTAGAGATACGCCCTTCTATATCTCAGGCCTTAGTCTAGTCTCGCTAGAACTAGCTAGTAATTAGTTTATCTTAGTTACTTATAATAACCTCTAGCATGCTATATTAGCACTTAATCTCTTAATATAGGATCCTCGCTAAACCTGCAGCGTCTAGTTGCTTAGTTATTACTAAGAACTATACTACTTTAGTTATTTAATATATAATTACTAGGATCGTATTATAAGTGACTCCGTCGTCTTAGCAACTTTCTAGCAAGCTAGTTAAGAAGTCTAAAGAAATCTATTAGAATAGGTATACTAGTAGTTCTAGTATTTATAATAGCCCGTATAGCTTATGCTATAGTATATATACCCCTTAGCAGCGCGGGTACTTAGCGATATATCGCTATATAGCTTCTATTAAATATAGCTAATAAAACTTTCGTAAGATTAGCTTAGCTATCTTATTTACTCCTATATACCCTAATCTAGGCGTATTATAGTAGTATTTTAGGATTTTATAGCAGAGGGATCCCTCTTCTAGGATAATAAGTCTTCTTCTAAACCAAAGGATATTATTCTTATTAACTTAGTATCCTTAGTATTCCCTAGTATCCTAGCGAACCTTAGCTGTGATATCTCTATAGAAGGGGTCTTTAGCCTGCAATCCTCTAACTATCTATTTGAGATCTATATCTAGTCGTAGTATATAAGCTATTTTATCCTAAATAAGCTCCCTTATTATAGCACGTAGGATATACTATTCTAATATAGTAACCCTAGCTCCCCCTAAGTCCTCTAGCTTATTGCTATTCTCTCGTAGAGCAGTTAGCGTAGTACTTATATATGCTTTTATATAGGTAATAGCGCTAATATATATACTTATATATAGTAGCTTGTTAGTACCTATCGTGGGGTAGTGCTAACTTAAGGGTGAGGATCCCTTAACCTTAGAGCTAGCCCTCTAGCAAGGTTCTTATATACTTCGCTAGATAGCTCGGGTATAAGTTCTTATGACTGCTATAGTTCCTTCGAGCTTAGTAATACGCTAGCGAATATTTACTAAAAGCTAGCTAATAAGCCTAAGTTTCTTTCTAAGGGTAGGAAGTATATTATCCACCTTAGTATCTTCTACTACGTAGTTAGAGCGTTATAATAGTCTATCTACTAGATTAATAACCCCTAACTTATACTAGATTTCAAAGTCAAATACTAATAAGCAGTAGACCTATCGCGCGAGTCTTCTGCAAATATCCCATATAGGTATAGCAAGTACTCCTTTTAGCGCTATATAGTCTATAAGTATTACGAATTTCTTAGGGAGTCCTTATAGGTATTACGCCTAGTAATCTAAACTTTCTATAATAGCAAGGAGTTCCTATTGCCCTATAGCCTAGCGCTTCTCTATATCTAAGAGCTTCCTTAACTAGAAGGCTACTAGGTACTAAACTATACTATGCTTCTATAAAAGTACGCTAGATGCTACCTAAGTAGATATATTAGTCTTAACCCTAGTTTCTAATATTAGGTTATAGTATCTTAATATTAGGGCTTTAGCGAATACTCTCCGGAGTATCTCAAATATAATCTATATCTCCCCTATCTAGGCGAAGGCTCCCGACTTCATGCTATTCTAGCTTCCCTTAAGCGCGCTAGTTATAGGGGCTATAATATAAGAATATCTTATAATAAACTTATAGTAAAAGTTATAGAAACTAAGAAATACTTAGATATCTCTAAAAGACTTTAGTACTAGCTATTTAGCAACTACTTAGACTCTATCTAGGTCTATCCTAATGCTATCTTAGGTAATATAGAACCCTAGAAAATCTACTTCTATCTAGTAGAAGTCGCACTTCTTTAGTTTTATAAATAGCTTAGTAGCCCTTAGGTAGCATAAGATAGCATAGAGGTCCTTAGTATACTATTCCCTTATATCTGAGTAAATTAGAATATTATCTAGGTATATAATAAAGCAGGTATCTAGAAGGTTAGTAAGTACTCGGTAAATATATACCTAAAAAGTTGCTAGGGTATTTATAAGCCTAAATAGTATTATAGTATACTCGAAGTACCTATATCGTATTCTAAATGCTATTTTCTACCTATCTGCCTTATTAATTATAATTTAGTAATATACCTTGCTTAAGTTAATCTTCGAAATAAACTTCGCTCTAGTAAGCTTATCTAGAAGCTTGCTAATTAGTAGCAGAGGATAATAGTTCTTTATTATAATTTTATTTAGTCCCCTATAGTCTATATATAGTTATAGGCTTCTATTCTTCTTAGGTATAAATAGTACTAGTGCTCCCATAGAGCTAGTTAAGTAGTATATATAGCCTGCTGCCTCTATATCTTAGATATACTTAGCGAGCGTTTATAACTACTCTACTAATATAGGGTATATTAGTCTATATAGGGGTTCCTTACTAGGTTTTAGTTCGATATAGTATATTACTCCCTTTAGCTTTAGAACTTTCTTTATATTCTCCTTATTAAAAATATTAATAAAGTCTTAAAGTTCCCTAGGAATCTTCTTCTCCTGCTTATTATCTAGCGAGTCTTTACCTAAGGACTCTATATCCTTCTTATTAGGGCTTATAGCGCTTATTAGATATATAACGTAGGCTTATTAACTATTCTCTACGATCTCTTAGATAATTACCTCTAGCTTAGCGATCGAGAGGGGTTTATATAACTAGGTATATATATAGGTATCTATATAAATGCCTTCTTATCCTATTAAGTCGTTAGATAGAAGGATATCTCCTGTTCCTTTAGGGTAAGGGCTTATAATAAAAGCCTAGCGAATCTTCTATAAGTAACCCTAATTATTTATAAGGAAGAATATAAGCTAGTAGACCTTGCCTATAGGCATAAGCCTTCCCTAGAAATCTACTAATTCAGGGGCTATAATACTAATAGCCTCCTTTAGTTAGAGCCTCTCGACGAGGTCTTCTTATATAATATCTATTATTATATAGGTATCTATATTAACCTCTAGTTCGACTTCGCTAGATGCTTAGAGCGCTAAGACCTATCTCTTAATAGTCTATCCTACTAGAACCGAGGTAATTTCTAGCGTAGTGCCCCTCGGGGTTATATTTATACTTACTTATTTCCCGAGTCTTTAGTATTAGTTCTACTAGGTATTATAATTACACTTATCCCGCCCCGCCTTAGGTTTAGGTTCTAATTACTGCTTATTAGCTACGCATAGGGTTTAGTATAGTTAGGGGAGATATAGCTATACTTCTTATAATTATAGTATTAGAGTCCCCGGGACTTAGTAGACGTACTACTAGCGCTAGGTATTATGCGAGCATCTACTAAGCGGTTATTCCAGGATAGGGTCTCTAGGTAGCGATCCCTTAAATCTATTAACCTAGGGGGTTGCAAGCTGCTCTTATAAGGGCGGTCTAGAGAGCCTGAGTATAGTTACTTATATAACTTAGAATAGCTAGCAGACGTTCCCCTATATCTCCCTTCCGTGATCTCCTATAATCTCTATATATATAGGGCGATAGTATATATATTAGTATAGTTAATATCCTACTTAAAGAGTTTATCCTTCAGGGTCCTAATAAGGCCCTAAAAGAAGGCGTATGCCTTTATATTACTAGTGCTCGGCTTGCTAAGTACTTAGTTAATAGACTCCTATTAAGCCTAATATATAATTAGTTTCTTATTATCCTTCTAGTAGTACTATCTTAGAGTATTATAGTAGTTCTATTCTTAGAGCTCAGGTATAATATACTACCCTCTTATAAAAATTCTAAAGTCTTCCTATTTAGGGTCTATCTAGTTCCCTAACTTATCTATAAGTATTTGCTAATAATTCCGCTATTCTATTTATAAGGTATGCTCTATTATACTCAAAGCCTATTAGATATATTAGCTATTAGAGCAGCTAGGGCGGTACTTATAAGCCTCTTTAACTATAATAAGCTAATCTTCCCTTATTATACTAGTAGATTCGCTAGTAAGGTGCGCTATATTATAATTCGGGGTTTTTTTATAAACCTTAGGCGATTGCTTAGCAGGAGCTTGGTTACTTAATATAATAGTAATTAGCTCCTATTAGTTAGCTATTATAGTTATAATCTATTATATTAGCACTTAGCTAGTTGCTTTATTTAGCCCTCTAGCTTAGGCTAGCTTATTAGCTATAGCTATGGATATCTAGCCCGTTAGCCCGTCTGGTTTATAGGAAGGGGTCTTATATACCCTATTCTCCTATATATGCTCGGTATCTACTTAGCGAGTATTTAGTATAAGTAGCCTATTCTCTTCGGGGCCCCTAGCCTTACTTAGAGCATAGCTTCTTACCTCCCCTCGTTAGCTTATATTATCCTCTAATTACTCGCTAGGGTTAGCTTCCTTATAAAGGTTTATATAAGCTATTTCGCTCTGCTCTTAGTAAATATTAGGTATAGGTTCTTTAGCCTGATTAGTAGGTATTACTTAGGTATATAGTGCTATTATTATTACTAACCTTCCTAAAGCAGGGTAGAAGCAAAAGAATTATAAAGGTATCGAGGGGCTAAGAGCTATAGTTAGGTTAAATTAATAGCAGAAGCATCTAAAAGATAGGATCTATATTATTATGCTACTTTTGCTTACTTCCTCTAAGATCCTTTATTTCTAGCTTTTAGCGAGTATTCGCTAAGTCTTCGCTATAAGGGTTCTATGCCCTAGACCTATAGGCCTCTCCATCCCTTCGGCTTATAGTAGCCGAAGCGTCTCTAGTTTCTCCGGTCTAGGTATCCAGTCCCTTATATTCTCGCTATCCTTTAATAAGGATATTATTAGGGCTATAATACCTAAATATCTTATAATAAACTTATAGTAGAATTTATAGAATCCAAGGAAGACTTAGCTTTCTTAGTATATCTTTAGTAGCTTCTATTTATTAATAGCTTAGATATAGGTTTAGTCTATCAATATACCTTTAGGTATAATAATATACTATAAGAACTCTACCTGCTATTAGTAAAACCTATACTTATTAAGCTTAATATAGAGCTCCTACTAGCAAAGCCTATAGAGCACTTAGAGAAGGTTTTTTATATATTACTCTCTTATCTTTGAGTAGATTATAATATTATCTATATCAGTAATCTAATAGGTATCTAGCAGCTTAGCGAGCGCTTAGTGAATATACGTCTAGAATATAGCAAGGGCGTTTATAAGTCGAAATAGCATAATAATATATTCAAAGCGCCTATAATATATCCTAAAAGCTATTTTCTAGCGATCTTCTAGCTTAATATAGATATAGTAATATATATCCTAAATATTAATCTTTGAGATCTATTTAGCTCCCTAAAGCCTATCTAATAGTTTACTCATAAGAGGAAGTAGATATTAGTTCTTTAGTATTGCCTTATTAAAGCCTTAATAATCTATATAAAGGCATAGGGACCTATCCTTCTTCTTAGGTATAAAAAGGATAGGGGCGCCTGCCTCGCTAGTTAAGGGTTAGATCTGCCCTATTACTTAGTTAGTAGTAATATATTAGCGGAGTTCTTCTAATTAATATTTATTTAATAGGTAGATTAGCCTATATAGAGGTTTCTTCCCTTTAATTAAGTTAATAGTATATTCTACGCCCTCTAGGACTAGGTACTCCTTTGCTAACTATTTATTAAATATTACCTATTTGCTAAATAGCTCTAGTAGTAACTCTATATTACCCTCTAGGGTATCTTCTTCTTCTAGCGCCCCTATTAGCAGCTTATAGGGGGCGATATTCCCTAATATATATATAATATACGCCTTCTAGCTATTCTTAATAACCTATTATATAAATACTAATAGCTTAGTAATACTAAAGCATTTATATTCCTAGGTATTTATCTAGATATTAATCATAATACTCTCTCTTCTTATAGAGTATTATAATAAGAGGAGGTCTCCTGCTCCTTCAGGTCAGGGGGCTTTAGCAAAGAGTTGCTATATCTTCCTCACTCCTCCTCCTAAGTTAATAAGGAAAAATATTAACTAGTATATATTCTAGCCTATTATAGATAACCTATTTAACCCTTCTAATATAGGGGTGATAGCTACTATAGGTTTTAGTTATAATAACCTAGCTAGTTAACTACTAATAATATCAACCTAGGAATAGGAATCTTTATCTACTACTACTTCTTATTTAGTAATATTCTAGAGAATAACTACCTATCCTTTTATAATAGCTCCCTTTAGGAAAGTATCTAGTTCTGATTTAAGCATAGGGGTTATTAGTATAATCCCCTAGCCTACTTATTTCTTAATAAGTTCCTTAACTTCTCTTATAGATTAGATTATATTAACCCTTACCTTTTTAATAAGTATTTAGTATCCTACTAGCGTTTTATTCACGCTTTATCTTATATATTTATCTAGGTAGTCTACCCTCTTATACACCTTTTGCTTATAGCTAAAGCATATTAAGTAATTAGATATTATAAGTTATATGCTAGGGCTAAATATAGGCTAGTTCTAATTAGGTCCCTATATTATGCTACTAACTAGTTAGTAAGGTATTAGGCTCTAGGAACCCTCCGTTGCCTTATAGCTAGAACCCTGCTAGCCCGCCTTTTAGCTTAACCTTATTACTAAGGGCCCCCTTAGGGTATGCTCTTCCCCTATATACTATTTCTTGCTCTTGCTCTATAGAGGTTTGCTGCCCTATTAGTAATATATCTCCTATAAGTATTTAGCTTCAATAGCTATATTTCTTAGCTTCTATATCTTAACTTTCTAGTATTTAAGTTCCTTATATAGGAATAGGGCTAACTAGAAGTATAGTATATAGGCCTTAGCCTTGCTATCTTTTATACTAACTATACCTAAGCTCTAATATATTACTAACTATTTAGCAAAGAACTATATTAGTAACTATATCTCCTTCTACCTTATTATATCTAGCTTCTTATAGTACTTTCGCTCTTAAAGCTTAGGGTTAATATACTATTAGCAAGTAAATACTATAAAATTAGCTTATACTAGGTCTCCTTCTAGCCTAGCCCTGTAGTATTACTACTAGGTCTATAGGGATAGGCTTACCTTTATAAGCGCCTATTAAACCTACTACTCTAGTATATTACTAGTATATAGTTAGTTTCTATCTTTAATTACTTAGATCTAGTTACTAACCTAGTTTATAATAAAGTCCTTACCTATAGTATAGTAGTTATATATAGGAGGCTTTTTATATTCTCTCTATAGGTATCTTATTACTAAGTAGTTAGCAAGCTCCTATAGTAAGGTAGTAGTTTATTCCTTATGCTGCTACTATTATAGATATATCTGCTCTATAAGGCTCTCCTACTATCTCTATAGTAACCCTATAGCTTAGGTAAGGATACTAGAGATACTAGCTTCTTATGGGGTCCTAGGCGGAGTGCCCTATTAGCTACTACTCGCTATCTATTTGCCTAATAAGGGGTAGTCTGCCTAGTCTAGCGCTATCTAGGACATAGCCTAACCCCTTAGGGTTATTCCTCCTGCTATATTACTACTAGGGTTATCTATTCCTCTAGGATAATATCTTCGCTATATTCCCTATATCTCAGGGCTTAGCAAATAACTAGTATCTTATTAGCTAAGACCCTATTAGTTATATTCTATATACCTAGCCTAGAGTTTATTATAGTTAAACTCTATTACTAAATCGTTAGCATATTATTACTAGTTTGCTTTAGATATTCTAATTAATACTAGTTTCTTAAATCGAGGTAGAAGTAATAGAGTTATAAGAGTATAGCTATAGGCTTAAACTAGGAAAGGCTAGAATACTAAAATATAGGTATTTATTATTATATTATTATATTAAACTATTACTTAACCTTTTAAGTCTATAGCTTATAGAGTTTTCTCTAAGGTATATTTATCCGCCCCTAACTCGCTGACGTTTTGCTGATAGCGTGGCTTTGCATCCTGCACCCGCTATTATTCCTTACACTTTTAAGAAGGGAAATGTCTAACTATAGGCTAGCATAGCCCCGGAAGGCTAAAGGCTCGCTTAGAGATTATATAACTTAGAAGTTATATAACTCGAAATTTAAGTAGGTCTAGCCTAGCGCTATAATATTACCCCCCCCCTTTACTAGTATTACTATTCATAGTAATCGATTACTATATATATATATAATATTTTCCTTTCCTAGTAGTTATACTAAGGCGTTATTATTATTTTTAGTAATAGGATCTTTATTTTAGGTAGTAGCTAGAAGCTAGGCTAAGAGGTACTTTAGTAGTCCTATAGTAGCTAGGTTAGTAATATAAAAGTCCTATAACGCTACTAGAGTATACTTAAAACTCTTAGTATTATACTAAGTAGGGTTATAGTCATAGCCCTTGTAATTAGTATAATACTATAACTATCCCTAGTATAGCTAGCTAGTAGTTACTTAGGTAACTTAATATTCTAGCTTATTATTAAATTCAATAATAGGTAGTAGTACTTTAAATTAGCTTAGTAGAGGGTTTCTAATAGCCTTTCAAAGCTTATTAGAATAGAATACTAAGTAATAATTATATTCCTTTAGTAAGTTAAGTACTTATATACCCCTAAGACTAATAGCCTTAATTAGCTATAAGCTATCCTATAGTATAGATAGCTTTAAGAAGATTTCTTAGTTCTATCCCTCTATTAATATATAAATAAAGTCTCTTATAGCTAAGTTATTAAGCTAGTAGTAGTAATTAGTAGCTTAGGTATAGTATTACTAGGCTATAGCTATATTTCTTTTAGTAATATCCTAGGTACTATAGAGGTTTTATATAAGCTACTAGGCGTTATCTTAATTAATTTTCTCCTTTATAGTTAAGAACCTTGATATATATTAGTTCTAATGAAAGCTTATTTATAGTAAGTACCCTTATTTAATCTTAAATAATATAAGCGTTATAGTTTTATTTAATAATACTACTTCGATAAAGTCTATAGTAAGGAGTATTTCGTTCTAGTTATCCTAGAACTAGTTTTTCTATAAGTAGAAGCGTTAAGTTAGTTATTAATTAATAATCTTAGTCTTAGTCTATCTATTAGTTTCTATATAGCTTATTATACTTAACTATATAATTATGCTATATATCTTATAGAGCTCACCCTAGAAATTAGAGATAAACTAGGGGCCTCTATTAAATATAATTATTATAGGGAACCTAGTAAATTAGAAGATACAGATATAATATAGCTACGTAAGGTCCTATGCTATAACTATTTTATAATACAAGAGGGAGACTTTTTGTAATAGGTAATATATTACTATAAATATATTAATATACCTATAGTAGTTAGGTAGGTAGGATATAAAACTTGTTATAATATATTCCAAGAGGTAGTCTAGTATTAATAAGGGTCTTAACTTACTTAGAGACTTATCCCTTAGCTTCTAAGCCTAGTAATAAGTATAGTAATTATAAATATACTATTTAATATTAGTAATTAGCTAGGGCTACTAATAATATTCCTTTAGAAGCTTAATAGTCTTATTCTAGCCTAGGTATACTATAAGTCTCTAAATATAGGCTTTATAGATTAACTTTATATATAGGTCCTCTTCTTCTACTATTATAAGCTTCTTATTTATTATTAGGAGTCTATCTTATATCTTCTAATATTCCTTTCTAGTAATAGTAAGTATCTTTAGTACTTTAAGTAATAATATATAAGGTTTATAGTTTAACTAGAGGATTAATTTAACTAAGAGGTATTCCTTTAGCTTATACTCTAGTTCTAAAGTATAAATAGCTATTATAGGGTAATTTAGAGTAGCTTCTAGTAGCTAGTATAATTTATTTACTACCTCTAGGGATAAATAAGTAGGTAGTAGTAATACCCAGGTATAATTAGATTTATAAATAGCTTATTAGATTTAGAGGTCTTTATACTTTTATAAAAGGGTATTAGCTAGTATACTCTCCCGCCCTAGGTAATATTAAATATAGAAGTTAAAGGCTATTAAAAAACCTAATTAGTAAGCTTAGTAGATAACTAAAAGCTATTTAACTATAAAGTAAAGTAGTAGTTAGTGGTTTATAATAACCTTAAAGCGCTAGGTAGCTATAGAGAGTTCTACTCGCTATTCCTCTAGAATAATTACTAGTATCTTATAGTTATAAATTAAATAGTTTATCTTAGTTAGTAATATAGTTGTTAAAAAGTAAGCTATTAGGTACTAAAAGCTATTATTAGCTTATTATTAGAGAAGAGTAATAGTATAAATAGATTTAGACGTATCTATTTTAACTCTAGTTAGTAGCTTAAGCTTCTAATACTAAAGGATAGGGGCTAAAGTTAGGGCTTCCTTTAGTATTATAAATATAGCTACGTAGTCCTTATTAATAATAAACTAGGCGCCTTTGACTATTAGCTTAGTAAGTACCTAGGCGATTTTTCTATAATTTATAATAAACTAATAATAGAAGTTATAGAACCCTAGAAAGGACTAGATACTACGCACTATAATTAGTAGTTACTAGTCTTTTATTATATAAAGACCTTCTTAGGGTTAGGGCTAATCCCCTTAGTAGTAATAATAAATCTGAGGTAGTATATAGTAGTTATACTAAATTTATACTTCTTAATATTAGCCTAAAGCCCTACTTAGCGTAGCTAGTTAAGGACCTTCTTAATATACTCCTTATACTAGAGGGGGTCCTCTAAGTAAACTAGGATATTATCTATATATACTATATAGAAATTATCTAGGTATTCTATAAGTATATTATTTATATATTATTAATATATCACTAGGCTATTATAGAGTCTAAAAGGTAGTACTTTATACTTATAGGAGCTATACCTAGTATAAAATATTATTAGGTCTTCTAAGTTAGGGTATATATAGATTTAGTAAAACGCCTAGTAGATATTAATCTTTATAAATAGCTTAACTTAGCTAATTTAGCTTAATATCTTATTAATTAAGGGTAATAGATATTAGTCCTTCTTAATAAATTTATTTAGTCTTCTAATATTAATATAGAATATAAATACTTATTAGCTTTCTAAATAAATAATATAGGGACTATAAATAATATATTACCTAGTATAATAAAGCCTTTTTTTAAATTATCTAGGAGGTATTATTAGGTAGCTTTAAGTTCTACGGGTAACTACCTATATAATAAATAGAAGGTTAACTACTTCTTAATACCTAGCTCTAATTTAATTTAGTAGTTATAAGGGTAATAGGGAGGTAATATATTACTAGTAGTCATATTAAAATAGTCCTTTTAGTTTTAGAGGTATAATAAGAGCCTCTTTTTAATTAAGTATTAGTTTTTAGTTTTATTAACTTCTAATAGGTTTATACCTTTCTCCTCTACCTCTTTCTTATTAGTAATTATTAAATCGAGCTTATGTAGTAATATAGAGCTTAGTATAATTTTAGCGCGCTTTAAGTTTCTCTTGAATCCTATAGTATCAATAAATACTATATTAAGGTCTTTTCTTACTTATTAGGCTTTGAAGCTAAGATGCTTAGGCTTCTAACATAGTATAAGTTAGGTTTAGTTAGCTAGTAATATACCTTTTAGTATAATACTTATCTTTTATAAGTTATTATTATAACTAGAGTCTCTAGATATATTACTTCGCTATAAGACTTTTATAGGGGTCTTTATCTTACTTCTAATAACGTTTTAGGTATTATATAGCTACTCCTTAGCTTTAAATATAGCTTAGTAGTATTTTATATTAAGTTAATACTTAATATTAATCTTAATAAAATAGAGGAGTTCTTTAGTATCTTATATAATTATTTAGGGAAGGTCTTAGGCTATAGTGGTATTACTAGGCTAATGTAAGCGCTAATAATATATATCTAAGCTAATATTATAGTAATTAAACTTTAAGTAACTAAGAATAAGGTTATACCTCCTTATATTAAATTAGAGGAGGGGTATTTATATTAACTCTTAGTAGTCTACTTATATATAAGTTATTTATACCTTAGTTATAGCGTCTAATAGCTTGTTATTAAGTCATATAGCTAGCATAGGGCGCTATAACTTATTATATTTAGTGTAATAAAAGTATTATAGGCTACGCCCGGGTTAAGCTTACCTAGGCTTCTACCTAGGTTTACCACCTTAAGAGGCTACCTAGGGCCTACCCGGGGCCTACCTAGTAGTCCCCTATAGACTAGTGAGATCTCTACTAGAGAGGAAAACTTTCCCTTCTCCTCTTTAGCTTAAATAAATAATATTATAATAACCTCTTATTAAATAAACTTAGGTCTAACCCCTTATATATTTAAGCTTATAATAATAATAATAATAATAATAATAATAATAATAATAATAATAATAATAATAA
>JAOQIF010001466.1:0-16855 GCA_026260285.1 Colletotrichum sansevieriae
GACTTCTAACGGGATAATTATAATAATCCGCAACCCTAATAATATTATTAACCTTAGTAACGCTTCTAGCGCTCTAATAACTATTAAAACTAGAAAGATCGCTACCTATAGAACTAGCTATGGAGAAACCCGGGTTTTTAACGTTATATAAAATATAATAGACTAGGCTAGATGGACTCAGATGCCTATTATATATAGGAGGATCATGATAATAACTATAATATCGACGACCTCGTCGATAGCAGCTATATCCTGCTAGACGTATAGGAAGTCCCCTACGATTTAGCTACTCTATTAGAGCAACCTCGCAAAGAGGAAATAGCGGGCTAGATAACGGATATCGCGGTTATAGCGAGAAGCATGCTAGCGATCTTCCTAACTATTTTAGTTATAGACTCTGCTATATACTACGTTAATAATATAGTGAATTTCGCAGGTCTCGTTGCAATTCCCCTAGCGAATAACGCATAGGTATTACTTAAGAAAAACTAAATTATTAACGCCTAGGTAAAACTAGTAAAACGAATAATACTAGCTAAATAGATATATTTCCGCTTTAATATAAAAAGTAATAATATAGCTAGCCTAGAGGAAGTCTATATCAATATAAGCGCCTTAATAACTCTAGTCGATAGGAATTAGGTACTACGCTTTGCGCGGAATCCCACGTTTTAAATGATAGAACTATAGAGAATGAACGCAGTGGACTTAACCTTTTAGGTAATAGAGCAGGTTATATTCGACTTCTATATCCCGGGTATTATTAGTAACGTGGAGATTAATAGCTACGTTATTATTATAGCTAGAGTTATAAATACCCTTAGAGCGAATCTTCTGCTAGGAATACCGTTCTATGAAGATCACAGGCTAGTTATAGACTTTAATAAGGGCATAGTTAAGTTCCGCTTAGTATATAGAATACAGTATCCAGTCTAGTTCAGGAGATAGCACCTAGTAACTAGACGAGTTAATAACGCCTATACTATAGTTATTCCCCTATAGAGTAACGCATTCGTTATAACTAGCTTCATCGACCTCCCTAAGTCAAGCTAGCAAGGCTCTAATACTTAGTAGTTTTAATTTAGTTATATTAGCGTAGTTAATGCAATAGTTATAGCAGATAACCCTAAGCTCATCCTCATGCGAAATATAACGGATAGGCTGATAATAATCCTAAGAGGATAGCAACTAGGCTATATTATTCTAACGGAAGCAGAGGAGACTACTAACCTTATTAACTATGCAGATATTATCACCCTTATAGGAGGAGAATTAAACTCGCGCTAGTTCTCATAATATGAATTCGATAGGGCTATGAGTAATATAGCAGCTAGCGCGTAGTTTATAACCCTGCCTACTAAATCTAGCCTAGGACTGCCTCGTCGAGCGGATAATATTCTATCTTATGGAATATCTAAGCTAAAAGATATCCTAGTTATATATAGCAAAGATAGAGTTAAGATCTATAATTAGGATGCGGTTTTCGCTAGTAGACTTAAGGAAATCCTCGATAACTAAGACGTCTATTATAATAAGGGGATCATACCTATACTAGATAACTAATATATACGTATTAAGCTTATTAAAGGGTAGTAAAACTAGAAGGCTATAGTAAAGCCTTACCCCCTTAGCGCTAAAGACCTCGAAGTCGTTGAGAATATCTATAGTAAGATACATACTAATAGCAAGATAGTATAGGGTAATAGGCTAATCCTAGTCGTCTATCCGCTCTTTATTATATAGCGAGTAGTTAATAGTGTGAAAAAAGGCAGGGTTATTATTAACCTTCGCCCTCTTAACTAAATCACTATCCCGGATGCATACCCGCTTCCTAACTAAGACGATATAATAGATACCCTTAGAGGGAACAAACGCATAACGATATTTAATACTACTAGGTTTTTCTACTCACTGCTAATCTACTCGAGATATTATAATAGGATAGTAGTAATAAGTCCCCGTAGCATCGAGGTTTCTAACGTTATCCTTATAGGATTTAAGAACTCGCTAGCCTATACCTAGCGTTTCATAGACCGCCTCCTATATAACTACTAGTACTTTGCTCGAGTATATATTAATAATATTATTATTTTTAGCAATAATAATAAGGACTATCTCTAGCACGTTAATATTATTCTCAAGCTCTTTAAGAATAACTGCCTTCATATTAGACCTAAGAAGTCCTTTGCAGGGTTTCCTAAAGTAAGACTCCTTAGCTATATTATAAATACTAATAGTATTAAATAAATAGAGGATAGGATCGCAGCCTTTAAGAACCTCCGCTTCCCGAAAACTCTCTATAATATCGAGAGATACCTCGGAATAGCTAGATAGCTATAATATAATATACCCTAGTATAATATTATTATAACGCTACTATAGGATAGAAAGACCTATCTTATTATAAAACTCTGTAATAAAAATATGCTTCCTAATAGTCTATTAAAAGGAATTTGAATAAAGAGGGTCTAAAAGGTGTTATTCGAGCTAATACTAAGTGAGCAAGAGGCGTGGAATGCCCTCTAGGAGAATCTCTATAACTAGGTCGTGAGATACTACTATAACCCGAATAAGCCTATATTTTTTAAGGTCGATACTTATAAAGGCGGCTTTAGGCTTATAGTATTTTAACTAGGTATCCTATAGAATAATACTAATATATCTAGCAAAGATATTACATAAATCCACATCCAACCGGTGCTTTTTCTATCTAAGGTTATATTACCCTTAGAAAAGCAATACTTTGCTATAGAGGCGGAGGTAGTAGTAGTAGTATAGGCTATAAAGAAGCTCTGCAAGCTCGTGCAATCGAATAAGCACCCTATATAAATTCTCATAGATTATGCAGCTACGAAGGGAATTCTTATATATACCTCGCTATAGACTATAAACCTTAATAAGGCTAACTTACAGCTCGCGAGCGCTATAAACTACCTATTATAATTTAACCTCAATATTACTTATATACTAGGGAAGCTTAATATCATCCCTAATGCCCTCTCGCGCCTGCTATTACTTATAGCCTTAGGACGAGCTGATAGGTTTGAGGATAGCGATATCCTCGCGGAAATAACCTATAGCAATAACAACGATAATAACATAGGATTTATAGATATAGTTAACTAGTCAGCTGAGAAGTCATAAGCCTATAGAGCAATAGGGGAGATAACTATAAGCATTTCAGAGGACTTCATCGCTAAGATTATAGATAACTATACTAATAATATGAGGTATAGCAAAATTCTTAAATAACTCCGATCCTAGCGGAAGGAACTAGGCAAGTAGTAGTTACTATTTGATGCTACTACTAAGGAAAATAGCGCTAGAGCTGCTAGAAGAGCCCTAAAACGCCGTCGAACGACTCCTTAGAGTCTATTACTAGAAGGGCTTATCCTTTATATAGCTATAGATAGCACTCAGAGACTCTGCATTCCGCGTAAGTTAGTACCTGCAATTCTCCGCCTTAGTTATAACGAAAAATACTACTTTAGCGCGGACTATATAATAGTAGAAATATCGACTTTTTAATTTTATAATAAGAAGTTACTTATATAACGATATATCGCCTACTATAACTAATATACAGAGAACTAAATCGACTACTAAAGGCTACTAGGATAGCTATAACCTATCCCCGTTATAGATATCCCTTATAATACCGTTATTATAGACTTCGTTACTAATATGCCTAAGGTAATATCCCACGGAAGTCCCTACGCCCTGCTAGGTTTCCTAGAGTTAGATATATTAGTAATAGTAATATATAAATTCTTAAAAAAGATAATTCTTCTCGCAGGATATTCAACCTATAGAGCAAAAAAATAAGCAATAGTCCTACTCCGCGCATTTTTCCTCTTAGACTAGGGAATCCTATGTTATATTATTAGTAACTAGGATCCTAAGTTTATCTCCGTAGTATAGTATATGATATTTAACGCTCTTAATATCAGGCTCCTCCTCTTAATAGCATACTACCCCTAGATAGACGGGTAGAGCGAAAGAATAAACTAGACTACTAAGATCGCAATATAGTTCTATATATCTAGATCCCCTAATATCCTATAGACCGATATACTACCTGCCCTATAGTATAATCTTAATAACTCCCTATTTACTACGATTAGATAATCGCTAAACGAGGTTATACTCGGATTTAAGCTATGAAATATCCTTAATATAGTTATATAAATAAGCGCCCCGACTAAGAGCCTTACTATCCTCAGGGAGATATATTAGAAGGAGGTACTACTACTTATTAATATAGCGAACGCCTCGCATAAGGAGAGATATAATAACTGCTATACTAACGTGACTTTTAATAAAGGGGATAAAGTCTAGATATAACTTAGCAAAGGATTCTACCTACTAGGATAATATAATAGCAAATAGACCTCTAGATAGATAGGACCCTTCTGAATTAAGCATATTATTAGTCCTCTCGCCTATAAGGTAGATATTCCTAAGCACTAGCAGCTTCACCTAATCCTCTCTATAGCCTAGCTATATAAGCTAGCCTAGGGAGAAGACCTATTTAACCGCGAGACTCCGCTACTAAAGCCTATTAAGGTTAATAGTAGTAAAGAGTAGGAACTTAACTATATCGTTAAATAAAGAGTCTTATAGAGGAGTTATAAACCTACCGTTAAATACCTTATCTAATAAAAGGGCTTTATAGCAAAAGACGACACCTAGGAATAAAGAGACTCCCTATTGCCTAATATAAATAATATTATTAATAAGTATAACGCTAAATTCCCCCTCGACTAGGATACTAAAAGAGCTATAAGAAGGCGCGCACCTCGTGCATAACTAGATAGTTTTCCTATCCTTTTAATAGGATAAATATATATACCCTGAATTAATATTAGGATTATAAATTTTCCCTTTATTATCGCTATTTTTGCTATTAACTACTCTTTCTTTAATCTCTCTATCTTATATCGAAATAAATAGGAAGGAGCGGAGGGTGCTAACTTTTACGCGCCTTCCTCACTAACCCCTATTATAAAATTTTTTTTTTCCTTCTATACCTTCCTTCTATTTACTATACCTACCTACTTTTATTTTAGGTATACCTATACTTTTTATTTATTTATTTCTCTCCTATATACTAATTATTACTCGATAGACCTCTTATAATAAGTAATAATATTATCCTAACCTGCTAAATATAGCCTCCCGAACGCTAGCCTAACTAATATTATTATAATAATAGCTTCTAAAGGCAAGGAAGTTACTAATAACTACGAGGTCCTATCCTCTCACCTATCTGATAATAGCAGTAGCTAAGATGAGGGTACTAATCCCTAGAACGACGAGGTGCTTAACCCTATCTCCCTATGCTAAGAGAGTAATAACTAAGGTAGTAATAACTAAGTTAGTAACTATAATATTAACCTTAGTACTCTAGTTAAGACTTATAAGTCTACTGCTAAGAAGAAGAAGTCTTATAAGGACTATAAGAAGGGTAAATAGGCAGCTAAGAAGAACTTCTTCGCTATAGATACTAAGACCTAATATAAGGAGGTTATTAATAATAACGCTAATAACATTCAGAACGATAATGCCTAGGCTACCGAGCTAGCCCGCGTTATTGCTAGCACCCTAGCTAAAACCGCAGCTACTACCCCTCGTAAGACTCCTAAGAAGGGCTGCCCTAGCCCTATAGCTTAGCACTAGCAGATCGATAAGGCAAAGGCTCGCGTTAATAACGCCTTTCTATACTACCCTAATACTATCCTTATTAAGGAGATCGAGAAAATCCTCAATAGTATTAAGCCTTCTGAGAACATATCTTCTAACCTCTATATTAGATATATCTAGGATACCCTTAAGTAAGCATATAATATATATATTAATAATAACGCTTATAGCAAGCTTCTCCCTAGCTGCGCCTAGGTCCTTGCTATATACTTTTGCAATGCCTATAGTTATGCTAATAGAATTATTACTAGCAACCTTATTATAATAAACTATATCAACCTCCTTTCTATCGCCCCGCTTATTAATATTAGTAATATTACTATTATAGACCTATTAGCCCGCAAGGATGCTAAAAACGCTAAGGACCTCGCTAATAAGGCTGAGGGTAATATTAATACTATTATTAATAGCATCCGATAGGAAATCCTTCCTCGCCTCGATACTATAGAGACTAATATAGCTAATATAGATACTATTAATATTAATACTATTAGCAAGCGTCTCGCTAAACTTAAGAATAATAGCGCGTCTAAGCAGGCGGTTGCTAATAAGATTCGCATAGCTATCGATATAGTTAAGACTAAGGAGATCGCAGGCTTTTGCGCTAAGATTGCGAACCTCTATACTATAATCGAGGGTCTCTAGCGTACTAGTAATAAGCAACTCGCACCGAGCGATACTAGTAATAATAGCACTACTAAGCGCTAGTAGATATCTAAGTTCGATATACTTCTCTACTAGCGTAATAACTAATTAATAATACTATAGTGATTTCTAGTAATTAGAACGTAAAGAAGGAGAAAAGGGAATATTAAGCGTATATATCCTAGATCGATAGTAATAGCAATCGGGATAATTGCTTTTTGAAAAGGGGGTATATATTATACGCCTTTTAGTAATATAGTTAGCTATTATATAGTATTCTACGTAACCACGGTTAGGCTTAACGCCTATCCTTTAAGTAGGAGACTTCTAGTAGATAAGCTTAGAAGGCTCGGCTATTATAGAATATATCACGATATACCTATAATTGCCTATTATACTATTTGTTATTATTCACGCTTATATTGCTCTTTTCCTTGTTTCACTCGCAGTCTTAGCGACCCCTACTATAGCCCCAGGCTAGTAGGAAGACTGTGACAACGGTAGCCCTACAGGCACGTCTAATACCTAGAAATACTAACGTATAGGACACTATAGGAATAATAGGTCTTAATTAGTATAAGAGAACTACAAGATAGATTACATAATAATGAAACAAAACTAAATAGGGTAATATAAATTATTAAGTACTTAGTAAGACTTATTAAGTGCTTACTAATAAATACTAAGCGTTTATTAGTAATAACTTAGAGATTAGTAATAAAATAGAAATACTACTTATGACCTATATATTATAAGAGTATAGCTATAGGCCTTAACTAGCAAAGGCTAGAATATCAAAATATAGCTATCTATTATTATATTAAACTATTACCTAACTTCCTAAGTCTATAGCTTATATGTGTTTCCTAAGGGTATATATATACGCTGCTAGTTTGCTAATAGTTTATTAATAGTATAGCCCTATACCTTAGACCCTACTATTATTCCTTATATTTTTTCCCCTTTTAAAGCCTTAAGCCCTAAGGCATACTAGTAGGGTAACATAGGTCTATGTTACTATAAGTAGCCTTACTAACTATATAGCAGCGGGTGAGCGCCTTAATTATATTACATACTATGTTTTTTCCCGCGCTAGATTTATTTTATTATATATTATAATTAGCTATTTAATAGTAGGCTTCTACTAATAGAAGCTAAGGGATAACGCTTAGAATAACAGAGTCTTATTACTCTATGTTACTAAATAAAGGATTAAGTAGTATAGTTATTAGTTATAGTTCTTATAAGGGGTTATGATACAGAATAAAGCTAAGAGTTGTTTAGGATAAGTTATGAGTTAATTACTAAAGAGCTATAGAAGTCTATCCTTAATTTAGGCTTAGGTTATACTATATATAAGTCCTAACTAGTCCTCTTATCCAATTAATAATTATTTATAGCTAGTTAATAAGGCTTCGTAGTCATTAATTAGCGCTTAGTAGTTCTAACTAGGTGTTTAGTAATTTATATTATCTATTTACTCTTATCTTATTATTATATAACTTATATTATAGTTCTTTTATACGAAATAATGCTTATCAGTTTTATATTATCTGTTTACTAATATCCTTTTAGGTACTAGTAGTACCTATAGGGCTACCCTAGTCCTTATCACTCTAATAGGCTATAACATTCAGTCTCTCTCTATATAGTCTTATCCCTAAGACTAATATAAGTAGGCTACTACTCCTAAACTGGGGAATTATTAGTTATGCTTTTTGATTTCTATATTATAAATATTATATTACGTTATATCTCCAAAAGTCTTATATTATTTACTTATTATTATTATTATTATTATTCTCTTAATATTACTAAGAATGGTTTTAAAGTTATACTATATTATTATCATTACGTAAGAGGCTTCTATTATAAGATATTTCCTAGATCCTTAGTTTATAGGGAGTATATCGCTATAAGTAGTCCTTAACGGTCCTGTAATGTACTGAATAATACGGTTTATTAATATTTATACCTCCTTTTCTTTTCCTATGTCTCTACTACTAATTTGTCCTTTATAGTAGAGCGTTTAATATTTAAGTTATTTAATTTGAATAATATGAATAAGAAAATAGAGGAATTATCTTATAAGAGAATAGAGGTACTATACAAGGTATAGTCTAGAGTAAATGAGGCTTTAATAAAGCTAAACTAAATTTATAAAGTAAAATACATAATATTGAAAAAAGGGTATAAAGAAACTAAAGTAGTAGCAGAGATACTAGTAGAAGGAATAAGCTCTTCCATATTAGAGGTTTAATCTATAGGTAGTTTTGATATCTCAGACCTAGATTTAGTATTAGGTAATTAGAACCCTAGTATACAAATCTTTCTTCTTAGTAGTAGCTTTTAGTTAATACGTATTTCTAACTATATAAGTAGGTAATTATTTCTAGGTTAGGTATTTTATTATAGTCTAATAACAGGTTAAGATTAAATAAATTAAATATTATTCTTATATACTTTAAGTATAGGTTTTACTTAAGGTTTATATAGTAGTTATTATTCCTCATAGGTCTATAGTCTGTTCTATATATATTTAAGGTTTACTAGTAGTTCCTATATATCATTCTTATATTTATATTCCCTCTATTCAATAAGGTGTTATATTCTATCCTTATCTCTAATATAGTTAATAATTCTTCTAACTTTATCTTCTAGTTTATTTAATTTTATAATAATAAAGTTACTTATCTATAATCCTTATAGAGCCGATTCTAGAAGTAAAATATAGAAGACTAAATAGTACGTTATAATATTTAGTAATGAGTGTTTATAGCTCATATTAGAGATCTTTTTCTTACCCTTAAATAGTCTAAGTTTCTTATAGTTTAATCTATTATGTAGCTATCTAGTCTTAATGTTTTATTATATAACGTAGATATTATCTCCCTCCTTCACAATTAGTCTCTTAACCTCTTTCTATTGGTATATTTATATATATACGTATATATAAAGTTAAGGCTTTTAGGGAGTTCTTGTTAGATTTCCTAAATCCTATTATTTTGATTTCCTAAATCCTCTTATTCCATAAGTGCTACTAGGCCTTATTGATGGTTCTCCATATATTATTAGGTTAAATCTATAATTAAGATAAAATAGTAATTCCTTTATATGTTTCACCACTATACTATTATAAGTAAGTTAGGCTATTAATAGTAGTAATATCCAATTATTTTACTTATAATTAAAGTAATAATATAAATAGGTCTTAAGAACTTAGTTAATTTATATTATCTATGTATTAGTTTATAGATAGAAAGCAGTTCAGAGTTTATAATTAGATCTAGGCTATTTAATTAGGGACATTAAAACCTAAAGGTAAATAGTTTATTTCTATTTGATATAATTTCTATAGGTATTCTATACTAGCTAATAATCGCCTTAAGAAATATATAGCTAAGGTTCTTCATCGTATATAACTCTATATATAGTATAAAGTATATATACTTAGTATGTTGGTTAATAATAATTTAAGTACTCTCATATTTAATATGACTTATTAGTGATTTTAATTTTAGTAATTTAACAATAAAGCTAAGTAAGCTTAATTATTATATTCCTTTAGAGATAATTAATAATTAAATGTTACTATAGGGTTAATATTAGCTTCATTTGCTTTTAGTATAGGCTTTATAGTTTTTAATAGTATTAATTACTTCTTATTATATAGTAGTCTTGAGTTTAGAGTTACGCTATAGCCCCTTTATAAAAAGACTATAATAAATTCACCTAGTTTATAGGCATAGTTTAGGAAATACTATATAGGCATTTTAATCTATACCCTCTACTAGTTAAGGAAAATAACATAGGAACCCTATATATTCCTGTTTAGAAGTAAACCCTCTAAATATGATAAACTCGGACGCCTGCTATACTAGGGCTAATTATATTGGAGCTAAATAGGCTACTAAAGCTCTTATAGTAAAGTTCCTATATAAGATACCTCCTTAACCTAAAAGGTTAACCTTCTAGTAAGGTATTATAAATACCACTATATAAGGGATAACTCCTTAACTAAAGAGGTCTGTCCTAAGAGTTTCTTATAGCTAGAAGTAAAAGATACTCTATTATTATAAGTAGGGCTTTATATCTCTCCCTCTTCTTTATCCCTATAACTTATAATAAACCCTTAAGAATATTAGTACTAGACCCTATATACAAAGTACTAAGCTTATGTAAGGTATACCCTGTAATATAATAAATATAAAAGAGATTACTAGAAAGTTTAATATTAATATAATTAATAAAACCCGCTCCTTTATTAACTACTATATTATATATAGAGAGTCTATTATTAGTATAGCCCTTAAGAGGGCTCTCCTTAATACCCTGGGGGACCTTATAATATATAATAATATTATAGCTACGTAAGATAACTTAGTAGTAGAAGCCAAGTAGGTTATTTTATACCCTATAGAGTAGCCTTTCTTTAAGCAGGTCCTCCGCACTATTAAGGCAGAGGCGGCCTAGGCCTATTAGGGCTTAAATATTAGTAAGTATAGCTTATAGCGACTAATAGAGAGAGCGTTACTAACAACAGCATAGCGAAGGCATGAGCTAACCTAATCGAATAAGAGGACTAATTTAACTATATAAGTTAATAAGGTCTAAAAGGGCTAATATATAGGACGTTACCTACTAAAGATAGTAATGACTAGCGGACGAAGCGGTAATAGAGGTAGTATTTAATAGCAGCGTGGGTAGTATGCGAGAGGATAAGTCGATAGTTTTGTAGTCTATTAAATAATTAAAAACTACGTTATTAATAATATAAAGTTAAAGATCGGGAGGCTATAGGTATATATACGTATAGCTATAGTTAGGAGAGTTATAATCATGTATCCAAAGGCTATATATTATTAGGATGCGCGGAGTTAGAAGTTCTATTATACTTAAGTAGGTAAAATCACTATATAGTAGCTAGGGGCTATTATATAGTAGTCTTAATATAATATTACTTGATGTTTCCTATATCTTAATAACTCCTTAGTATCTATATATTTATATAATATATATCTTCCTACTAGGTTTGGGAGTTATGTATCTAGTTATACTAATACTAACTATTATTAGAGGTTTTATAGCTAATATAAGGTTTCTATTCTTATCCTATTTTAAAATCACCTATATTCCCTTCAACATTAGGGCGTTATACTCTAGGTATTAGCTAAGAGTATTAGCTCTTCTATTCTTAGTTCTTTTCTTATAAATAATTTTGAAGTTATATTTAGATAGGTACTCTAACTATTTAGGTTATTATACATTAAGGGTTTTTAATGTGGTAAAATATAATGAGTTCATATACTTTATATATACCTTAATTAGGTATTTAGCTTCTAATAACTACGGTGTGTATTTCTTAATTACTTTAGTAATTACTATAAGTTTTCTATTATAGATTTAGTAAGTAAGGTCTAGTTTATTAAACCATTTTAATATAAACGTAAGTAGTTATAATTAGTTCCTACTATTATAAATCTAAGGTAGTAATCTTAAGTTTGAATAGTTTATTATGGTTTAATATAGAGATAGTAATACTCTCTTCTATAAGTCACTTAAGTGCCTTAAAGTCTTCTTCGTATTCCTTACTTTATTAGAATATTTTGTCCTTTTTGATAAGTTCCTAGAATTACTTACTAATTTCTATAAAGTTTTAAATAAATTATTAGTAGAAGTTAATTAATCTAAACAGGGGTTATATTTCCTTTATATAAATAGGTAAGCTAGAGACAAATAGCTTTTACCTTATCTTTAGATATCTTTATAATTCCTAAAATAATAATAAATCTAAGGAATTTAACTTCTTATTAATAAAACTTACGCCTAGTAGGTTTAACTAATTGTTTAGCGTCTTATAATGATTAAAGGACCTCTCATACATACTTCTTATATTCCTCTAGTATTTGGGAGAAAAGGAAGACATTATTTAACTATATCATAACAAATCTATTAGGATAAAGTTAGAGGGTTTTATTAATTATAATTCAAAACTTAGCTAGTATATTTCTAGGCATAAATGGTATTATAAGTATTTCAAAATATCTATATTAAGTATAGAATACTACTTTCTATTCTTTACCCTCCTCAATATGAGTAAGATTATAGACTCCCTTAGGTTTAAGAGCTATAAACTAGTTTATACTATATAAGAGGTTATATAACCTAGAGATAGATAATAATAAGTAGTAGTTCTCAATAGTAATATTTTCAAGCTTTTAATAGGTAATGTATAATTGTATCTTATTCTTGTTCTTTCAATATAAAGAGTATTGAATACCCTACTAGTTATATTAAAAGTCTATTAAATTCTCTTTTAAGGTTCTTATTAAGATAAGTATTAAGTATTTATATCTTATCTGAATTAAGTCTATAGACCGTCTTAAGAATTAGTAATCTTGCTACCTTTAGCTCAATCTTATAATTATAGCTACTATATTAAAGTAATTTAGTAAAAGGTTCTTTAGTGAATATCTTCTTATTTTATTAATATTCTATTAGGATAAATAGGATTCAACTAGTCTCTGGCTACTGCATAGTGATTCTCCCTGCTTAAGTGCAATAGACCTCCTAGCTCTGCGCATCCTAATAATATATATAGCCTTTAGGCGCGAAATCCTCTCCTAACTATAGCCGCACTTATATATACCCTATTAGATAGCCTCATGATCTTTAACCTTATACTTTAATATCGATATAGTTTTCAATTATTTAATAGACTATAAAACTATTAACTTATCCTCTCGCGCAGTACTCGCGCTACTAATACTACCTCTATTACCGCTTTATCCGCTAGTATAACGTTTAAGGAACTATACTATTGTTAGTAATACGCTCTCTATTAGTTAGTATAACCTATAATTAGTAACGTTTTAACCCCTAATACGCCTAGGCTACCTCTACCTTAGTAGTATAGAGGACTTACTTAATGAAGAGCTACTCTATAGGGTATATAATAACCTACCTAGCTTCTACTACTAAGTGTACTTACTTAGCTATAATATAATATAATAACCCGTTAGAAGCATATAGACTAGGGTAGCTTCATAGGCACTACTAGCGCCTAGAAGACCTTTATATATAAGATAATATAGAAATAATAAGCCTTACCTTGTATAAAAGAACTATAGTATAAGTTATATTTAAATAAGATAAGAGGTAATTAGTAGCATGTATACAGGAATAATTAATAAGTAATTAATAGAGTATAAAAGCAATATTTAGTAAGTAGTTAGTTAGTATTACTAACTAATTATAATTACTATTATAAGGAGGTAATTACTTAGAAATAAGAAAAGACGGATTTCAAAGACTTATATATAGGATAGATTTAAGCCTAGCTTAAGGATAGACTTCTATAGATCTTTAGTTATTAACTTTATAATTATCCCTAAGATACTCTTAGCTTATCTTATACTCTATATTACCTTATAAGGATTATAACTAATTACTATAGCTTTGAACTCCTGATCTAATCTAGTAATATAGACTAGCAAGATAATACTATTTACTAAGCGTTATCCCTTAGCTTCTATTAGTAAAGATATACTATTAAATAGCTAATTATAATACTTTAATTACTCTTATTTAATAAGTAAACTTTTAATACCTACTAATAATATTATAATAATATATCATCTCACGCTTTAATTAATAACCCTATACCTAGTTTATCTTCTAGCTTAGGATAAAAATCTACTAGGGATATAGCTAGAGAACTAAAAGATATTAAAATAAGAGATAATAATTCTAATAATAAAGATACCCCTAATATATAACTTTAAAGGGTTAACTAAGATCTTAGGAAAGTATGATTATTATTTAATAAGAATACCTATTTACTTAAATACTTTTAAAAAGCTTTCTAGACTTCCTTAGCCTAAATTATTAACTTTAAAAATTAAACCTAAGTACTTTAGAATAGAATTAATACTTAACTAGCTATTGTTAATATATCTAAGAAGCCTAGACTTAACTTACCTACTCTATTTAATAATACCCTATGATAATATAGGAGATTCTTAATCTAAGTTAATAACTATTAGGATTTCTATTATAATAGGTTTAGTAATAAAATTAAAAAGGCTAGATATTTTTTAACTTTTTCTTTAAGAAATAAGCCATTTAGTAGTCTAAACCCTTTCTTAAAGAATACCTAGGTAAGGAAACACAAAATAAGTATTTTATAGAAATATAATATATTTTTAATAGCTTCTAGGGACTGAAGTATATATTAAAATCCTTATTCCAGGACTTAGATAAAAGATAATAAGTAGAATAAGACTTACTTTACTTTAGATAAATTTAGTAAAAGACTATATTAAAGAATTCTAATATATTTATATATAATTTAACCTAACTAGTAAAAGTAACATCTTTATATTTTATATTACCTTTAAGGATAAAACCAAAAAGAAAATTAATAAGGTTAATTAACCTCATACCTTCCTCTAATATATAAAGCTTATAATTAAGATTCATAATTAATTATACAAATAATATAAGGAAAAGGGAGAATAATAACTCACCCTTAATAAAGAATAAAAGCTTTAGTAGGAGTTATATAATTAGTACTAGAATAGCAGTAATTAGTAAATAAATAACTAATAGTATAACCATAAGGTAGCTTAGTATATTACTACTTATAGATATTATAATATACCTATAGATCTTAGTATAGCTATTAAAGATATTAGAAAGAATTTTAAGTACTTTAACTATAACTAAACTAGATATATTCTATATATAGCATCGGAGTTCTTAAAGGTATATAGTAAGCTCAAGTAATATTATATAGTATTACTAATAATATTATTTGATCTTCGTATATAAGCTAGAAATTATTACATATTATTCTGGGCTAGTTCTTAGATCCACTATTCTAGCTTTTCTCCTTAATTAATATAAATATACAGCTATAGATTATAATGTTCTATAAAAGTAGCCCTATATTTATTATAATATTCTATAGATTAATAGCTATTACCCTAATATTATTATTGCTATCTTATTTATACCTCTTATTAAGGTTATATTCTACCTAGGCTATAATAGTATCCTAAATTATACTCTCTATCTATACGTCATTATATACTATTACTTAGCTATTATTATAATTACTAGGCTTAAAAATAGCTAGTTAGGTATCTAGCTTAAGTACCTTAGATAGGTTTAGGTTTTCTATATAATATAGTTATAAATCATAAATCCTGTAGTAATAATGATAGATCTAAATAGGTTCTAAGTTATAAACTAGGGAAAGCTTTAATAATTTAAAAGGGGAAAGAGAAGGAGGAGGAAGAGGAGAAAGAAAGCTATAATAGTAGCTAATACCTAATTAATCACCCCCTATAGGTACCCTACCTATAGGTACCATACCTCTAGGTACCATACCTCTAGGTTACTTAAACCTATAGGTATAGTATTTATATTATACCCATAGGCTTAATTACTTAAACATACTTAGCCTATAGGTACCTAGAGGTAACTATTACTACCTATAGGTATTACTTATTACTACCTACCTATTTAGGTAGTACTAAGACGACCTATAAGCTATATAATTACTATCTCTAGCATTATTTAGGGGGGAGAGGGGGTTTATTAAAGCTAATAAGTATTATAATATTAAATACTTCTAGATTATTATAATACTAAGTTAAGCTAACTAAAAGCGGGAACTCTAGAGTAAGCTAGTAGCTACTAGTTAGTAGTTCTAATAGTTAATCTATATATAATATAAGAGTTCCTAAAGGTATATAATTGTTACGGGCTACGCCACTGCTGGCGTCTGGGCGGTGCTATAGACCCTAAGAATTCTGCCCTTAACGACTGCTCTCGCTTAATATTCGCCCTATATCCGCTTTTCTATCGCACGGGGAACTTCCTAGAAAACTTCCCTTCTTTAGCTTAGATTATAATAATTAAGGCACCCCTAAGTTAAATAAACCCGGGCTAGCCCCTTATATATCTAAGCTCTCTCTCTCTATACCTGCCTTACTAGTTATATTATATAATAGATAGCAGGTAAAAAACAGAACCTGCTATACTTATAGTAGCTAGTCTAGAAGTATTATTAATAAGCAAGGAAGCATTCGAAGCAATTTATATAGCGATTAATAAGCTTAGCAACTAACTTAATAGCTTAATAACTATATAGCAGCCTAATAATAAGCTAACTACAGAGCCCTAGCGAGATGCAGTAGGTAGCTACGCCCTAGTATTACTAACGCGAACCTTATAGCTAGAGACTACCTAGGAAGCAGGTAGCGCTTAGCGATTAAAACCCCTCCCTAACCCCCCTAAGTTCAGAGGAAACTATAATAAGTATGCTACGTAGGTGTAATAGATATATAATAAAGTTAGAATAAACCGGGACTTCTACCTAAGTAATTAGGAGGCCTAATATCTTATTAACTCCTGCTTAGAACCTAAAGTATAGCTAGTAGTTATAGCTTTCTATAGCTTAGGGGGTAGTAATAGCTTATTTAAGCTAGATACCTTCTTA
>JAOQIF010001467.1:0-16796 GCA_026260285.1 Colletotrichum sansevieriae
TAATAAAGTTATAGAGGAATTCTATTTATTAGGCAGTCGGCTTTTACTAATAGGTACTTAAAGGATAATACCCTGAGATAGCTAAGCATAATAGCCCTCCGGATTTTAATATCTAGCATATGCTTAGGCTTATGCTACCCGCTGCCTCGTCTAAGAGTATTAACTTCACTACTAATTAGATCTAAAAGGCCTAGCAGGTAGTAAGCTTATATTACTACGAGGATAAAATCTACCGACGTTACCTAGGCACCTAGAACGCCTTCCTATCTATAACCTAGCTTAACCTAGCGAGGGACTTCTTACTTAAGGATAGCAATAGAATTAATAAGCTCGCTTATTATATTGCTATTCGTAAGTTTACTATAAAAGCAACTAAGCTATTTAACCCTACCCTTCCTATTAGTAATAAGGGTATCTTTACTATTATTAATAAAGAGGATAGCAACTTAGAGGAAATTAGTTAAGAGGAGTTTACTCCTTCTTCTAAGTTACGCTTATAGAAGTTTAGTATTAACTTCTATAAAGCCTATGCTAAGTCTAATATAGATATAAACTATGAGGATAATAGAGCTTAGAGCAATAGCAGCTCTAATAACTCTTATAATAAAGGTTCGCCTTCTGCTGCCAAGGGCAGAAGGGGAGCTAACCGTTCCTATAGACTATACCTAGCCCTATACCTAGATCGAACTAAGACTAGCAGAGCCTTAGCTAGCAATACTAGAACTAAAAAGGCTAATACTACTAGTACTAAGGCGAAGTCTATAGCTAGCACCCAGACTTTCCTATCTGCAGCTAACCTAGTAGATATCGCTGAGCTACCTAAGCTAATAAGTATCTTTATTAAGTGGCCTAAGAACTATTATAATAGTACCCTGATAAATAAGGATAACATCCCTATTATCCTTGGCTACTTCTCGCTATATAGCAAACTCATGATGCGAGTGGTTAGTCTTACTAGGGATAACTAAATTATTCCCAACATCATATCCATTATTATTCAGCCCGAGGATGTGGTTCTAAATGCCTATTTTATCAACATAGGTATGCTCTAGGTTTAGAACGGTTAATATATATCCTAGTTAGCTAATAACCTGGCACCCTTAGGGGCTTATACTTTAGGGGCATAGCCTAGTCGTAGGAGGTAGTAAGTAGTATATAGGAATAGACTACTAGTTAGGCGTTTAGAGATATAGGGATAGACTTAATTTAACGAATTATTAATATCCTATCTAAGGTATGCTAATAGAGAGCATTAAAATAGAGTTAGGGTTACTACTCCTAGCTATTCTATTAGTCGAGCTATTGGAAGTAGTGGACCCCTATGCGCCACCCCCTCTATCTATGGCTTAGCCTATGCTACCCCTGCTATCGTAGCTATGTTAGGGGCTAGCTATGCTTAATCGCTCCTTTTAAGATTAGTGCTAATTGCCGTTGGCTATATAATAGCATTAGCGCTATACCTCAACCTTAGTTTATAGCTACTTATAGATAGGGCAATATAACGGATATAATTCTATCTCCGTATAAAGATAATTTAATAGATAATAATTAGTAGGAATAACTATAACTAGGCATATCTCGTATTTTTTCCAGACCTTACTACTTAGTTTATTATTACCTCTATAAAAAAGGGCCTTAATCCTAAACCTAACTAATAGGCTCCAAATTATTATCTCTAAGGCTAATAAGTCGCAAGATCTCACGACGCAGGTTATTATTACTTCTATAATAAGCAAACTTCTCGTTTAGTTTAATCTTATTAAATTTGATATTCACCTTGAACTAGTAGTGCTATAAAGGCATACCTCGATTATTACTTAAAATATTCTTTACCTTCTTAATAAAGTATCCCACCTAAGTAAAGCTCCTGAAAATAATAGGCCTCTCCGACTCGGGGATATGCGAGAGGTATATAGGCTACCTAATAAAGGCCTTGGTATTGCTTAGGGCGTTTGCAACTCGATCTGCTGATTTATTATTATTATTAATTATAATAATAGCCTCAGGGTTATTAATAATATCTATTATATTATCCTGAATCTCAACGGGATTCCGAGAAGATCCGCCGGGTTGCTAGTAGAGGTCGATATCTACCGGGTTCTAGAACGACCTAGAGGGGAGGTACTAGTTATCCGGGTTAAGCTTGCAGCTAATAGCAATACTTATCGGGGTAGTATCGCCTCGTTTAGTCGCCCTCCTAGCATTAGGATATATAGCTAAGTTAAATACCTTAGGATTACTACGTTCTAGCTTGGGATAGAATAGAAAGGTCTAATATAGATATTACACCTTGAATAACTAAGCTGCGTTCTCCTTATTAAGAAGGAAGTTGCAGGCTTCCTAGACCTATGCTAATAATAGAAATATATTAATATAATATATTTCCCATCGGTCAGGGTAATAGTGAAGCATAGCGCGTCGGGCATATCGATAGACCACCTAGGGGGTGAGGCTCTTCGCATTACTAATAGTAATATTAAGGGCGTCCTACGGGTTAAATAGGATTCTCTTGGTATTCTCGGAGGTAGATATAGTTGCTTTAGAGGATATATTATTAATAAAGATATAAAGGTTAATAATTAGATGTTTTATTCTAACTAATATCCTAATCCCCTAGATAGCCAGGCTTCACTATTTAACCCCATAGAATAAGTAGGTGCTTGGTTTCCTTGCTAGTCAGCAACGCCATTATATCTATCAAACTTACCACTAGAAGTATGCTAAATAGCCTATTTGCCCGCAATATATCATATTCTCCCTAGCTTATTAGCGCTCAGCTTCAATCTACCTATAGTTAGCAATAGAGCAGGTAGGTATTAATATTTAACCTTAATTATAAAGGCAGCAATTCGCATAAATTATCCATTTATAGCTAAAGATAACTAGGGATTTCTAAGAATATAGCCCAGATAATATTTACCTATAACCTATCCACGACCAACTAGTATACCACGATATTGCCTATTCATAATAAGGGGCATACTTTCAAACAATACTAGTTCTCCACGAATGCAGTAATGCTTCGCATAGGTTATCCTTTAGTAGCTATATAGCCTCAGCTGCCTAATTACCCTCGGTCTATCGCTAAACGATTCTTAGTTATATAACCTCCAAAGGCCCTTATTGATCCGCTATTACCCCTTAGTTCAGATCTAAGCTGCAAAACCAACCCATTAGATAGCCCTAGAGGCGCTATTTGAGATTTATAAAGAGCAATATGCTATTATAAACCTCAAATAAGCATATTACTCAAAGGGACCAAAGTTCAAAGAGCTAATTATTAAAGGACTAAGCCTAAAATTATCCTATAAGAACGAAAAGTCTCCTTAGTTATATCCACCGTATACTATGCTAATATCTATGCCCGCTAAAATCTTCTTAGCTATATCTACTATATACTATATTAATATCTACATCCGCTAAATACCTATCTATTGAATCCAGCTCTCAAGCTATATCTTATTACAGCCCTTAGTAGCTAATAAGGTTCTCTAGTTGAATAGGTTCGATATATCGACCTTGCTGTTCTTCTTCGGGGTGACTATCTCCTTAATACTTATAACCCTAAAGAGCTCCTCTTGCTCACTAGGATCCGAGAGGCGTAGGTTAATAGCTATAAAGTAGTCGAAGGGGGTGGACTCCTCCGCTAGGAGGGGATCAGCCTCGCCTATAATAATCTCCCGCGTTATTAGGATTCCCGCGTTCTAGTGAATTATAATACTACTTATAGTATCTATATCCTCGGCGTCTTCTAGATGCTCTATAAGCTACTATATAATAGCTAAGAATAGGTAGCCTTCCTTATATACCTCCTCCCTAGTGAAGTGGTTCTATGGATACTAGGTGCGAGGGTAGTAATTATAGCTTATACTAATATATATACAAAGGATTTCGAATATATATATAGTTCTCATAGTCCCCTTAATGCAGGGGTCTAGAGCTGCCTCCGCCTCTATAGTACCTATATATACCTATAGGTTCCTAGTCTCAACCTAGGGGTCATAGGTACCCTAGGTCTATAGGATTTTCTAGTAGACTTTTTCCTTCTACCCAAGGCGCTATAGACATCTAATAACCTAGCACTAGAGGCTAAAGTTTGGATAGTTCTCGAGGATAACGCTATAATAGCACGCGTTATAGTAGTTTATACTAAACGCTGCTAATAGGGATAATATTACTATCGCCTTTATATCGGAGTTAGGATTATTAAAGTTATTAATTATTTTATCCCGCTCTATCTAGTTATAACTAGATCGAACTAAGAGTATCTTCACGCTATATAACTCTAGGAGAGCACTTAGGACCCTGTAGTTATGCTATTAGATCTCTATTAAATAGCAGTTAAGAATTAGGCCTATTTGAGATTTATAAAACCGGTTTTATAAATCTTAAATAGGCCTAATTAGTAAGGGAAAACTTATATAGTAGTTAAGGGGTTAATAGTATAAAGGAGGTATTGCTTGCCCTTCTTTATGAGTCTAAGCACGTATTATAAGCACTAGGCTAACTTCAGCGACTTAGAGATAATATATCGCGCGAGCGTTATAGGGTCCGCTAGGCACCCGATCGTGGGGTCTATCCGGGTTGCAAAGTAGTAATACTAGAGCCTATTTATAATATCCTTAGAAATGATATTATTCACCTCCTTGACTCCGCTAGTAGGCTACGCCTTTAGCTTAGACTTAGCTTGCTGCTCGCGTTGCTTCTAGGATAATATTTTTAGCTTATTATTATCTATATTACTTACGAGTTCTTAGCTAGAGCTGCTCTATACTGCTATAAGCTTATCTAATCGCGCCTATTCGTTCTCCTTCATCTTGCGAGCCTGAATGCCTAGGCTGGCGCTACCTAGGGACTAGAGCTTCGAGGCCCTAGCAGCATCTATCATAGCACGGGCTAGTCGGCGCGTAGGGTTTACTAGTAATACGAAACGTAGGTCAGTACTAACTAGGGATATATTGCATATTGCTGCTAGGTTAACCTTCAGCTTATTATGCTTATTAACATTACTAGAACCCCTAACCGTTAGCTTGACGTTTTGCTTAGCTAGAAGCTAAATATTATTGCTATATTTATTAATTAGAGCCTCGAGGGCGTAGATATCTACTGAAGAGATATGCGCTAGTTCTACTATCTTAATATTATAAGAAGGCATAGACTAGCTAGGGCAGGTAGTAGAACTATTAGATAGGATTATAAGTATAAGCATACCCTGCTAGATCTGGATTAGGGGTAGGGTATTCTTTATAGCTATTAAGGTAAACTCTATATCCTAGTTGTACTTAATGCTATATACCTAGAAGTTCTTAGGGTTAAGTAAGTATAGAGGGATGCTGCTTTCTATTATAATATAGTATTCCTAGCGTCTAGCTTGCTATATAGTAGTGAGCTCGGGTGCTACTATCTTAGCTACCTGCGCCTAGGCTTCCGCTGCCTCTAATAAGCCTATCAGGCCCTCGAAGGGCATACCTAACTATGCTATAGTTATCTTATTATAGGTATAAAAGGCTGCGACGTAGTTATTGCTATAGATAATATCTAATAGCTCGGTATCTACCGCTTCGGCTATCTTATATCCAAAGGCAGAATCCTATATTGCGCTAAGATAGCCCCTGAGATCCTGGATGCTGCTGACTATTAGCGTCGCTATTATAATCCAAAGGAACCGCCTGACTATCTTTTTAGTAATAATATATGCTAATGACTATAGGTTCTTGATCGTATAGCCCTCGTTAATAATAAGACTGAAAAACATAAGGTTATATAGTAGGTCGAAATTTGCCCGATTCTCCACCTGCTCTTTATTAGAGTTGATATTATCCTCGTTTTCTTAGGTAGGTTATGCGATATCTATCCTTAGCTAATAGTTATTAGTAGAGTAAGATATTAGGATTAAGTATTCTATTAACTTCGGGTTATTACTCCTTTCTTCTAACTTTTCTATTAAGTAAGATAGCTTAGTAGTATTATTAATAGTCTCTTTGGACCGATGCTTTAGCGCGGTTATAGTTATCTAGTAAAATACGTGGATTTTGAAGTATTTGGAAAAGAGATCGTTTGTAACCTTGAATATCTAGTTGAGCATTGATGCTAGTATAATAATAGCAGATAGGTAGTACTTCATACCGGCGATACTATTATTAGCTACCTTAAACCTTCTCACTATCTCAGCGAGCCCGTATAGGGATGTTAGTGTCTTACCGATACCGCAGTCGCTTGCGATAATACTAGCCCGGATGGGGTGCACGGCCTGTTCTATTAGCTAATTAGCATCTATAAATATATATTAGCGATTTGAGATTTATAAAACTAAATTAAAGCTAGGAAAGCTAGCCTATTTGAGATTTATAAAAGCAAGCTAGGTAGGCTTTATAAATCTCAAATAGGCCTATATATATAAATATACCGACTATTTAGTAAGGCTTTAGGCAGAAGTCTGGGTTTACTAATAAGATAGGAAGCTTATCCTAGGTAGCGCTAAGTAGGGTAATCTTAAACTCCTTAATAATAGCCTCTAGGTTGTTTCTCTTTAGTAAGTTACCTCCTATTAGCTTGCAGGACTCCGCTAGCTAGGCTATATCAGCCTCCTGGTTAATACTATTACTAGCGTTATGCCTTTTATTCGCATCCTCAGCTTACTTATTAAGCATATAGCGAATCATCTCTCTACCCTCTCTAGCTATAATAGCCAGGAGCAGGGGGTCTTTTGCACTAGTATTTAATAATATAGGCTAAAAACCTTGGACCTTCTAGGTATTCGAGAAGGTATTAGTATATCCGAGCAGGATATCCTCTTTAGTAGTTATAAGGGAAGTTGCCTTTGCAGCTAGACCCTTCTCCTCTAAGTTTAACTTAATCTTCTTATTAGGCTAGAATAGGGAGAAGACTTTATATTGCTTATCTACTTAGATACTTTGATAGAGAGTCTTGATCTTAGATACTAAGAGTAAAGTTAAATATACTTTATTATACTAATAAAGAATCTTAGTACCTCGGAACGCTATAAGGTCCTTCTAGAACCTCTTATATACCTCCTCTTTATTACTAGGCTTACCCTCTCTATCTTCTTCTCCTCCTATTATCTGCTCTATCTAAGCTAATAGTAAGGTAAAGTATTAATTTTTAGATATCTCCTCTTCTCCCTCTTCGGAAGATATAATTAGATTGAAATATCTAGCTTAACTTACTAAATCTAAGCTTAATATTATCTTCTTCTCCTAGGTAGAGACTTTATAGTTATAGTAGTAGTAGATGAATAATAAAAGTATAAAGTATGCCCTCGTCTAGTCCTCGTGCGAGTAGTCCTAGATAAAGTGGCTAATATCCTTAGGTAGCCTTAGCGCGTTTTGATTGCCCTTCTATTCTATAAAGATATTAGGGTAGTGGATTATTATTAACTATATATATATAACGAATGTTATATCCTAGTTAATATCGTTATAGTTAAGGGTCTGCTAATCCGAGAGCGGAACTATAGTATTCTTAGGGCGTATTAAGATAATTACTAATGGATAAGTCTTAGAGGATGAGAAGGCTTTCTTAAGAGCGCTATTTATCGAAGTTGCTAGCCTCTTTATATAATTAAATACCGCCTTCGCCCTCAGTATAGCGGGAATATTTAGGCAGCTATTCTTATAGCGGGCCTTCTCCTTAGAAGGGCCTTCTATAGCTAGCATAGTTAATAGGTAGAGGAAATTCTATGCAATTCGGGCGACTATTCCTATTAGTAAAAGGGTCTTTAAGGGGATAGCAGCAGCCTATTTGAGATTTATAAAACCAGGCTAGGTATATTTTATAAATCTTAAATAAGCTAGGGATAATATACTGCTTATATCTAAGAGCTCTATTAATTCGCAAGGTTCACCGAGGCTAAGGTATAGCAGAATAAAGTTCGAACAGGCCTTTATAAATATATCCTTCTCTATTAGCACTATTAATCCCGGGAGCATATGCTTAAATAGCCTCTTCTTTAAGTCTATGCCCGCTTTGTAGTAGAGGCTAATAAGATCGTTTCACTTCTTACTCAATATACTATAGGGTAGCTACTAGCGCTTAATATATCTGCTTTTAGTAACGAAGTCCTTCCTATAGGTAGCTATACTAGGAGGGAATCCTAAGTACTACTATTACTTAGTCTAATTAGTAGCATCGAGTGCTTCCCTTATATAAGTCTCTATCTATTTCAATTTATTAGGGGGTAAGTTTATAAAAGACTAAGGGGATAATAGGCAACTCTACTCGGGGATAGTGCTAGCCTTAATATCTAGATAATCGGGCCTAGCCTCGTCAGCACTATTAGGAGCTACGTTAGGACTAACAGGGCGCTTAATAGTATTAGGAGCCTTATCCTCAGCTGCTGATATATCTCTATCCTTAAAGTAGCTATTAAGGCTCTTAGTATCCTCGTTATCTCTCGGGATCGTATGCTTTGCTTTCTTCTTACTTATAGCGTTATTAGTAGTAGCTCGCTTTTGCTTGCCCTTATTTAGCTTAGGGTTCTGCTATCTGCTGCGGGTTTCTATTAGTATCTTTATTAGATTATACTCAACTTTATATATAGTTAATATCGAGAAACTCAGGGCATTTGAGATTTATAAAAGCGTAAATAGGTATAGAGAAAGGGTATTTGAGATTTATAAAAGGAGCTAACTTACTAGGGTTATTAATAAGGTTTTATAAATACTAGCAGGAGGGTAGGAATTGTATGAGGTTTTATAAAAGCATATGCAATTCAATAGGGTTATAATAGATAGTATATGGATTATTTTATTTTATATTCCATAGCTTGCATTAAATCCCTCTGCAATTCCTTGGTCCGTGCGCAAACGAGCTAGTAGTCTGTGCGCCTTGGGTTTTATAAATCTCAAATAGGTAATGAGTAGCTATAGTAGCACGCTAGGAGTAGTAGCGTGCATCCCCTATGGGATTGAGGCTGAAAATCGGTTAAATGAGGGATAAGGCTAAGGCCCTAAAGGCCTTAATACGAGATATAGCGAGATAATTATAAGTAGCGGGTGAGGGTGCTCTATAGCAGTTGGATTACCTATTGCCGAGGGAGAATAGAAGTACCTGCTGTGCGTAACTCCGCTTTATTAATAGTATGCTATTTTTTTATGTTGCGTTTATTATTATTAGCCTGCATTAGTTTTTAGTTTATATAATAATTTGAATAATATCGAAATACACCAAATAATTTATGCGCAGGGATACCTTATTATAGCGCGTAGCCTATTGCCGTTTATTAACTTTATATCAGGTAATGCTGTTATTAGACGTAGGATTGGATGCTCAGGCGTGTTATATGCTATATAGGGATAGCTTATATCTTGTTGCTAATAGTTATATAAGGTCTACGATTTGGGTTTTATCCTTCCTGCTAACTATGCTAATAAACCACGTTTCCTACTAATATATTTTGTTTAGCTTAGTACTAATCATGGCAGTCCCTCTAGTTTTATTTTTTAATATTGCTAGCTCTCCGTTTAGCTACTATTCAACTATCCTCGTAGCAATAGCTACCCGCATTATTAACCCACTTCGGAGTTATCCCTCTATATATTAACTATGTTTAACTATAGCACTATTTGCCTCTAGACTAACATTTATTAACTATAACTATTAGGCTAGCCTGATTATTTAAAAGTCTCCTACTAAGGATAATAAAATTCATATTTAAATAGATAAGGCGGAGTAATTATATTATTACTCTAGTCTAACTATTATAATTCATACTAGCTATATTAGTTTATTTCTATTATCTATATTATCTGCTTTTATTATCTATATACCTATTTGAGATTTATAAAACTCCTAGCTGCACGTTTTATAAATCTTAAATAGGCTTTTGGTCTTATTTTGAGCTTCCTAATATAGTCTTTATTAGGAAATAGAATTATTAAGTTATCTATTATACCCGAGGTTAAGGCTCTAGCGGGGGATTAATACCTAGAAGAAGTCTTACCTAGTAGGAAATTTAAGAGCAAGCAGGTTCGAAAACGGTTATAATGCATACCTCATAGGGAGCAGCTCTAACTATATAACGCAGAGCAGAACAAGCCCTAATATTATTATAATCTAGAGTCGTCTTATTCTAAGGGTGCTAAGCTATATATTTACATTAATATTAGTCATTATCCAAATAGCAGTCTGGAGATATAGTTGCTATAGGCTTTAGAGGTTATGCTATAACTTAGGTGCTTTAGATAGTGAATTCTTTTTTTGTTTTTTTTTTAGCTATAAAGTATATAGTCTATATTAGGGCCTTATTTCGCAACGTTCTTCCCTTGGCTAGGGTGGGGTAACTATAGGCCAGGCTAGGGGTTACTGGTTATATTCCTAGCTGAGGCTATTGCTCAGCTAGGTATCCCTTGGCTAGGCGCTCCCTTACTTAGGGGATCCCTTGTATATAATTAGGTCTCATACTAGTATTCCTAGCATAGGAACTAATAGGTATTTCGGTTACTAGGCGGCGTCGACTAGGTAGTTAATATTATTAGCTATCTATATATTATAATAGGCTATGGGTATTAGCTAGGCCGTGGTCCTAGGTTCTTCTTATAGGTTTATGCTTAGGACGAGCTCGCTACGGGGGTTAATAATAGTATATAAGAGGGATCGTGTGTTTTTTATATTGCCTTGCTTAGAAATACTACTATTCTCAGCAGGGTATGGGAAGGTAGTGTAGTAGGTGAAGAAGTATTGCTAATACCTCTCCTTGAACGTGGCGAGCTAGTTGGAGCTACCCTTAGGGGCCCTTCGGACCCTAGTAGTAATAGCTTTATATATGCTACGCTAGAAGCATCGCTAGTCGTTATTCTTAAAGGTCGATTATAGTTGCCGTCGGGTGCAGCCGAGGGTAGGGTCGTAGGGGAGGTCTTCCTAAGTGAATTCCTAGAAGTTTTCGAGCGTCCTCTACTTCGTTATCTAGTTAGATCCGGATTTCACTATACTTTAGCTATATATATTGATATAGTATTCTAGCGCTAGGAACGTAAAAGGGATAGTATTTTAGTTAATATATGCCTGCTGCTCCTCTAGTCTATTCTTAAATATTATGCTCTCTAGCGTAGCTTTATAGTACTAATAGAGGATAAGGTGCGAGATAAGTATAAGGATAACCTTAATCTTAGGGCTATTACTATTATTCTCTAGCAGGTAAAGGAGGAGGGAGAAGAGGCTCTCTAGAGAATCCTTAATAATAAGAAACTTATTCTTATTAATAGATATTATTAGTCTAGGAATACTAAAGTTAGATTCTATACTATAATATAGGCAGAAGGCTTTCTAGTTAACGAGTCCTATAGGGAGGTAACTAAAGCTATAACTTTTAATAATCGCTAGGAGGCCTAAGCCTTTTTTATTTTCTTACCCGGGGTTAGCTAGCATAAGCCCTAAGGCTATAGGGATCTAGTTAGGGCTAAAGAGGATATAGTAAAAATAGGGACTAATAGGGTTAATAAAGGACCGTGCGAGGATCATTATTACAGCATAGAGGAGGGAGGTAGTTAGGGGTGAGGTGTCGCCTTAGTAGTTAATAGTAATAAGATCTATTATATATATATAGAATCTAATAGAGCGAAGAACGAAGCGCTAATATATCTCAGACTAGATATAGAAGAATATAGTATTACTAATCCGCTTTGGTTTCCTAGTAGGTGTTTATAGTATTAGTGCTTATAGGGTCGGGGCTAGGTTTGCTATCGTGAAGTTGTCGCAGGCCATCTAGTTAGTATCCTTAGTAGCGACGCATTATGCTAGGGTGCTTATATACTACTACTCCGCTCGCCACAAAAAGTAACGTTTATTATTTAATTTAACCGATTAGCAGAAGAAATCGTGGGATTTAGTTAGGATAGCGTTAAACTAGTTATATGAATTAATTAGCTCAGAAGATTTAGAAAGCATCCTAATTATAATGCTATCTAGGTAGCTACTATAGAGCAGAACGTTATTAGCATAAGGCTTCGCGCTAGCAGCGTCTAGGACCTCCTTGCCTATAGTATAGCTCTAGAAGTAGAAGAGGCTAAGGCTATAGAGCAGCAATCCGGGCTCTATAGTAGTGCTAATAGAGTCTCGAAGGAGATTAATATTATAGTAGTAGTACTAGCCTCTACTAATCTTACTACTATATAATATAGACTGCTCGGGCGGGAGGGTAGCTAGTAAGGTAGGCTTAACCTCGCTATAGAGAAACCTAAGGGTATTAACCTAGTAATATCTATATATAAGGAGTATAGTAGCTTCCTTATCCCTGCCTAGGGACTACTCGACTGCTAGATCGATAAGCTATAGATACTTAATATTAGGTTTATCTACTAGACTAATAACGTTACGTTATTTTACCTAGAAGTTAGTAAGGCAGGATTCGGCGTTGCCTACGCCTCTATACTAGACTTTAGTATTCTTAGTATCGAGAAGGAAGAAGAAGTCCTTAAGTATTAATACGCGGACCTTATTAGAACTACTAGACTCCTTAATATTAGGTGCTTATAGTAGCTTAGCTACTATTAACTTAAGGCTTTTACTCAGGCGCTAGAGGTGAGATAATAAGAGGGAAAACCCATAAGGGGGAAGCGCACTACGCGCAGATCGTTTCTAGGAGAATATAACCTTATTAAGTATATCGTAGTATGAGAGAGTAATATAGCTTATTATTAATTCCTCAAACGTCTATATAATGCTCGGGATTATAATCTCGTTATAGAATATATAGTGCTCCTCGTCTATTGGCTACGTTGTGCTATATAGGCTACTAGGGCGTAACCTTATATACTAATATATACTAGGAAAGAAGATATATATTATCTATCCTTGGATTAATCTGAAATAGGTATAAGGGATCTTATGAAGCGGTATGTTTTTAAGTATATAAGTTTCGGGGTTTAATATTAGGTAGGGAATATAGATATTTCTATTTAGCTTTCTCGCTAGCTAGCGAATTAGCATATATTCAATAGAGTTATTAAAAGCTGCGATATCTGGGATAATATTGAGGAAGCTATCTATATTAAACTTAATACGATGGATTCGGGTGTTCGCATTATGATCTATATCTAATAATACCTCTAGATATAGTAAGCGGTAGTGCGAACTCTCACTATAGGCGATAGCCTCAAGGACCTTTGCTTTTAGTAGCGTTAACTAATAAGGAAATCGTTTCTATATATAGGTTAAGTTATCCTTCTGCTCTATGCCTAGGTATCTAGCATCCCTTATCTACTCGGTATTGCTCTTTATCTCCCCTAGGATACTATCCAAGCTGCAGGTATTATTATTCACTAGGTTGAAGTAGCGTTCCCTATTATTTAATTAGGTCCCGTCTCTTGCTATAGAGTAGCTTCTGCATGAGATAAGATTAAGTTAGGCGATAGTAACGATCCTTCGTACGAGGCGGGATTCCGGGGCTATCATCTTATCTTTAACCTAGGTAGCTAAATGCTGCCTATTGATATATATTAATAGGTTTTCTAGTTTAGTTACGGGGGTAATTAAGGGCGCTATAGTAGAGAGTCTGCTATCACTATCTATATCGCTATCTATCTCGTGATCCTTAGTAAATAGGTCTAAGTTATTATACTTAGGGTTAAGGTAGGTCTCGTTAGCGTTATTAATATTATTATCTATAGCACTTCTACTACTTTTAAATGAGTTCTCACTACTCCACGCCGTTTCTTCGTTGAAGTTTTTAAATAGCGAGATTATCTGATTAATTATAGCTATATTATTGCTTAGGTTAGCGCTAGATATAGGAGGAGCTATCTCGCGAGGTGTGCGTATTGAATATTAAGTATTAGGGTAATAGTACTAGAGTAGGGATACTAACGTAAGGATCTACTTAATCACTTCATACTAGAGCTGAAGGCTTATATATTAATTTATATCCATATTCACACTCTTCAACGAATTAATAACGTTTTATCGTCTTTAAATATAAACATCTATATCTCATCTCTTATAGCGTTCTATATATAGCTATATAGTATCGTGGGGAGGCTTAACCCATTATATCCAGCTTTCATTTATTTATTCAGAGACGAAGATGCCTTTATAATCCCTTTCTATACCTATACCCTAGCCTTAGCCCTAAGCTATACATACTCAAATTAAATTTTAATTTAATCACCCCTTCTATATCATTTTACCCCTTTATTATATTATTTTTCAGCCCTTATATTAGTATAAAATGTTATATTACTACTAGTTCATAAAGGGAGGGGTTTAAGGGCGTTGTTTTGCAGGCTACTATGAGTCATGAGTAGTTAGTATCTTAGATGTTCATCCGGGTTTAGTAATGATTAAATTTATTCATTCTAGTTAATAGATCTAGAATATTTGCCATTCGAGATTTATAAAACTGCATATAGGGGTTATTCTACTATTTATAAATCTCAAATAAGCCTAAACCTCGGTACGTATTAGTGAATTAATAGGGCTAATAGAATATATAAGCATTAGAAATGTATATTCTTAAGTGTATTAAGCAGTTTAGAGGTTGGAGGTGTATTATAGGAGGTAGATATATAGCTGCTATCTTAACTCTTTGCTCCGTTTTCTGATATTTTGGTCTATCTTCTTATGATTTGGCCTATATTTATAATTTATTAAAGATAGTACTGAAACGGAAGGCTGTTTATTTCGATGATATTATGTTTAATAGCTAGCAACGCCCTAAGAAGGCTTATTTATTAAAGAAGCTATAATTAGTATCGCCGAGCGAGGGGCACCAGACTACTATAACAATTCAGCTACTTCCACGAATAAAGGCTACCTCATTGAAAACTATATACGAGGGCGAGCGTTTTCGCTAGTTTATTATTATATTTAAACGGGACCTAGACCGCTAAACGAAGACGAATGAGTATATGGTTTATATTGCGAAGTTAGTAGTATTCTTAGAGAGTTTAGGGTGTAGTTAGGATATTATTTATAAGTGGTTCCCTAGTTAGATCTTCTTTAGTTTTCTTATATATAGTAGTTAGAAGGCTAGGTCGGAAGAATTATCGAGGGGTATCGAAAGAATAGCCTAAAACTTTAATAACATGATAATATAGCTAACTCTACTAATAATTTATCTATAGTAGATAAGTCTATGAACTCCAGAGAGCGATATAATAATATATATTTAGATAATATAGACGTTAGGCCTGATAAGGCTCTAGAAATAGATAAAACGTCTAATAATAGAATAACTAGGGTAGAGGAAGAGGGAGAAACTAAGAGCTAATTATCCCTGCAGAGGAAACTACCTAAGCGACTATAGCTAACTTCACGGGCCCCTAGGATACTTGAAGCCCTTAGGATTTAAGTAGAAGAGAAGGATAAGTCGGGAAGGATATCTCAGTCCTAGGCTATGTTCTAAGATATTATAAAGGAGCTAGGATAGGAAGACGAGATTAAGGTTGTAGAGGATAACTATTACTATATTAGGGAGCTTGTATTCTATCGAATGTTTGGAGCTATATCCAAAGATCGATTATATTGCTTGCTAGCTGAATATAGTACTAGAGCTATATCCTTACTAGGTGATATAGTATAGAAAGCTGAAGGTTTAGCGGAAAAGCTTAATAGAGCCTAATACCTATAACTAGCTTCTTTTATAAAGCAATAGAAGGGTATTATTAATAAATCAGCAGGGGTAAAGACTGCTACTACTCAGATATAGATCTATATATAGCAATATAAGCTATAGAAGAGGTGGATGGAGTTGAGAGCTGTTTTCTAAGAGAAGGGGCCCGAATTGCTCAGGTTATAAGACTTCTTAAAAGGGGAAGGCTTTAATACCTAATAAGGGAAAGGAGTAGATAGCTACTTAGCTACCTATTTTATAAAGGAGCTTTGCCTTAGAGAAGGAAAGAAGTTTATAGACTTGATTTATAGGTTTACTATACTTAGAATTCTTATTAAAGTTCTTAGTTTAGGCGTTCTAGTGTTTTTACCTAAGAATATTAAGTTATAGTATAAATAGTTAAAAGGCAGAAGGGATTATAGGACTTTTAGGTCTCAGAAGAGGAAGAAGATATAGCTAGTTTATAGTGCTTTAATAGAAAGGTTACTATTTTTATAGGATCTTTATAAAATAGCAAAGGAAAGTATTATAGATAGGATTAGGGTTAGAAAGAACCCAAAAGTAATATAAGCTTTGTAATAGATCTAGGAGGGAAAGGGAAAGAAAGAGGTATTAGATTTACTATTACTAGTATTTATAAGAGGTATTGAGGAGAGAGATATTATAGAGGTTAAAGGGGAGGAGTAGGAGGAGGGAGGAGGGTAATTAAAAGAAAGGGCTTAGGTATAGAGAGTATTATTTTAATTACTTTTAGTAATTAAAAGAAAGGGCTTAGGTATAGAGAGTATTATTTTAATCGCTTTTAGTAATTAAAAGATAAAGCTTAGGTATAGAGAGTATTATTTTAATTGCTTTTAGTGATTAAAAGATAGGGCTTAGGTATAGAGAGGATTATTTTGATCGCTTTTAGTAATTAAAAGATAAGGCTTAGGTATAGAGAGCATTATTTTAACTACTTTTAGTAATTAAAAGATAGGATATAGGTATAGAGAGGATTATTTTAATCGCTTTTAGTAATTAAAAGATAGGGCTTAGGTATAGAGAGCATTATTTTGATTGCTTTTAGTAATTAAAAGATAGGAGTTAGGTATAGAGAGTATTATTTTGATTGCTTTTAGTAATTAAAAGATAGGATATAGGTATAGAGAGCATTATTTTAATTACTTTTAGTAATTAGAGAATAAGTAAACTTTTATAAATCTTAAGTATTATTAGTATTAAATATATATTA
>JAOQIF010001468.1:0-16774 GCA_026260285.1 Colletotrichum sansevieriae
TATTTTATTATTTTATTATTTTATTATTTTATTATTTTATTATTTTATTATTTTATTATTTTATTATTTTATTATTTTATTATTTTATTATTTTATTATTTTATTGTTTTATTGTTTTATTCAAGCTATTATATAGCTCTAAAGTATATATATACGTTTAGGTATTAGGTTATTAAGTTATTAGGTTACTAAGGTTACGTTATTAAGCTAGCTTATTTTATTTGTTTTTTCCTTAATAACTCAAGGTATTTATTATAGAATTAGTATATTATACTCTAGAAAAGAGTATTTATAAAGAGAATTTGTTATAGTTTATTAAGAGTATTTATTATTATTTATTAAAATAAGATATTACTAAGAATATCAATTATATATTCTTATAAAGACTATCTAAAATAACCTATTGTAAATTAGTTAACAATCTTAAACTTAATATCTACAAATATAACTAAAGTTTTATTAGCTATATAATGAGTAGTATATTTAATTTCTTTGAGTAATAAAAAGCAGATTCTTAACTAGGGGATTGTTTGGGAGTACTATATTATTAGGGGTAAGGATATATACTTCTTCTCTTAAAAAGATTTCACATATTGTTGTTCCACACATTGTACTCTCTTTTCACTGGATTGTGCCCGTACTGAAGTACTGCATCGAGATGAGAGCGGCGGCCTCGCCCTGCCAGTGAAACCCCGGAGAATGGCCATCTCCAGCGGCAAGGAACTATCCATGCGGGAGCGAAGTTCAGACGTACCCTGGCTGGGACTTTGTTTCTCCACGCCGCGCCTATTCTCTAGGAGCCCAACGTTGACCGGCCCGCGTCAAGCAGCCCGTCAGACTTGCTAAGATGGCCCAGAGCCGTCAAACCTAGATAGCTGACTAGGTTTTGCAACAGAAAAGGTAATTAGCGGTTGAGCTTAGCAGTGGCTGTCGTCCCCGTGCAACTGAAATCATCAACAAAAAAGTGGACGCCGGTGGCAAACTCCGATCTCTCGATGACGGTAAAGCATGATCCCAAGGCCGGTATCCGTCACAACAATCTTGCCGGCAACTCGTCTTTACACACTGCACAACTCCACTGGCTCTTTCATTTACACACAGGCCGCACCTAATTCCGCGCGTAGTTGGTGTTGACCGGTTGGGGTGAATCTTGGCTACGGGCTACTCATACTGGACCGCCGCTTCAACGAATCCATCCGGAGATAGACGTTTCCAACTCACGCTCTGTCTGGTCCTAACAGTCTGCTTTAATAGAGCGGTGCATAACAATGCTTAAAACTTTCTGCTAGGACTTCCAAAGCAATCTTAAAATCGCCAAGGTCGAAGTTGTTGTTATGATGCCTTTTTTTTCCACCCATGCTCGGCCACATGGGGGGTAATTACACTTTCTCACACAAATCTAACCCATATCATGTGTTGAAGTTATGGTGTCCTTGAATTGAGACTCGGTGGTCAGGCTTAAGCATATCGCCGTTAACCTTTTGAAGCGTTAAACTTCTAAAGGCATTGGGAGTTGCGGAAGGCTTAGAACTAGCCTCACAGTTGGGGCGGGTGTAGTTGTATATAAGCGGGGTTGTCTCTTCTAGGTTCTGCTCTGATGCTAAACTAGGCTAAATATGCTAAATATAGGCCTAGTATGATTATCCCCTAAAACGGAATCTCTACCCTATTAGTCCTTACTATATATATATCTACTTATAACTCCGTCGCCCCTAATAGTATTAATAAAAGGAAAAAAAGAAATAAGCTGATACTAATTACCTAAAGCTATTCTAAATCCTAATTTTGAATCCTATTATAATTAATTTTATAATAAAGAATCCTAATACCTATTTTTGATTCTTATTCTCCCCCCCTATTAGATTATTTAATATATACTTAACTAATTAAAAGAACTTTCCTTACTTTAAGATAGAACTATTACTAGTTACTAACTTATACTTCTATAGAATAGTAAATACTAAGGATAATAAAGTAGTTCTTATAGCCTTAAGCTCTTTAATTTATCTAATCTAACTCTTAATAAACTTATATTTTATTAATAAATAGTTTATACCCTAGTTTAATATAACTTTTTATATCTAATAGAGCTTAATCTTAGTTTAATACTCTATTAGAGCTAATCTAATTACTTTATTAGTCTCTATTTAAATCTTAGTTTTCTTATTCTTAGTAAATCCTATTTTAATTCTAATAATAGAGGCTTCTAATCCCCTCTAGTTAGAGTTATTAATAGACTTGAGTAAGAAATCTTATATTATTTTATTATTATTAAATTAGAGCTATTTCTAGCTAGTTAAGAGGCTTATTATTATTATCCTACGGATAGTTAGCTTTAAAATAGGATGATTTAAATTTAAAAGGGATCCTTTTAAAACTAAGATTATTACTAGGTTAAGTTCGATTTAAATTAAATAATAATAAAGGGGCTATAAAATCGTTATTCTTAGTTAAGCAAATATAGTTCTTAACCTAATTAAGAGCCTTTAGAGGTTTAGTAGTATTAGTGTTATTATTTACTATTATAAGCTTATTAGGTTATTTAAATACCTTTAGAGAAATAGCTAAATCCTAGATATTAGTTAGCTTAATAAATACTCCTAGTTAGTTAAATATATTTAGAGAGATAGCTATATTAGTATTATTAGTTAGCTTAGTAGATATAATTCCTACTTAAAAGGATTAATTATATATTAAAAAGTCAAATTAGCTAAATCTTAATCTAGGTTTTAATACTAAGCTAGGATCAGTTAACTTACTAGTTAGTAATTCTATTCCCTTATTAGTTATTATAATAATAGAGGGAACTATTATAAGTTATTCTATAGTTAAATTAAGCTAGGGCTCTAATCTATTCTTACCGTTAGGTTTACTAGCTATAATTAGCTTATTATATTTAATCTCTGTAATAAGTTTATTAATAATAATTAGATTTAGTAAAGTAATAATAGGAGGAACTAGGTTCTTAGTAATAGATCTCTTAGGGTTTAGATTAGGCTTTATTATCTTAGGCTTTATAATATCCTTTTCTAGTTCTAGGGGATAAATAAAGATTCTCTAGTTTTAGTATAAGGGCTTTATTATATAATATAATAAGGTTTTATAATATAAACTCCTATAATAGCTAAATTAGTAAGGGTAAGGTCTTCTTAGAAGTAATATATAATTACTATTATTATATTTAATATCTCTATTAAATCCTTATAACTTCTAAATAGATAATACTATTAGGTATTAAAAGTAATAATATATATAGTAAATACCGATAATACTATTTTATTAATTACCTCTTTATTAGATAGAATTACTGCTCTAATTTCTTAATAATTTAAATTACTAGAAATAGCTATAGTAGTTTTAGAAATAGGCTTCTTAGCTTAGGATTTAGGGTTAGTTCTTATACCTATAGTAAAAAATACTCTACTACCTTTTTAGAATAAATAAATTAATTAACTAGATTAATATAGCTCTTATTACCTTATAGGCTTATTCTAATATATTCTCCCTTAATTCTTTATTTAAATTAGTATTAGATTTAAGTATAGAGAATTTATTATTAGTTATATTATCCTAAGTATATAGAGCTAAGTTATTATCTTTCTCCTAGGTAATATATTATCTTACTTTTAAGCCCCTGTTCTTAGAGCCTTGAATCTTAGTTCTAGGAAGATTTCAGTCTACCTACCTCCTAGTAATACCTAATAATATTAACGAGCAATAATATCTAATATAGGGATCCTTCTTTAAGAAGTTATATATACTAAAAGGGTTATTACTTATTTTTTAATATTTTAATAGAATAATTAAATATAGCTAAGTTATAATTAGCTTATTTAAAAGATTTATAACTACTAATTATAAGAAGGTCTTTAAAAAAGGAATATAAAATCGTTATAGGGCGTCAGAGATCTTATTTATTATAAGAAGTTATTATAATAACTATTAATATAGCTTTATTATAGTAGAATTAAGTAATATTAAGGGAAAAATAGTGTAAGAGGGTAAGAGAAGTTAATAAGTTATTATAAGTAGAAGGATTTAAGTAATTAGTTAACTTAATAAAAGTTCTTTTTATATATTAAATTTCTTAGTAAATAAATAGAAGGAGCGCCCCTTATAACTAAATTATATAAGAGCTCTTCTTATAGAAGCAGTAGTAATAAGGAAAGTACTACCTATCTAACCTTAATATCTCTAAGCCCTATTTATTATTACTTTAATGGTTATAAGAATAGTAATATTAAATTAGTATTTAATTATAAATATCCCTTTTATAGAGAAAATACCTTTAACTAGTTCTAATATTGATTATAAGGTATAGTAGTTCTATCTAGCTATTCTAACTAATATATAACTTAACTAACTTAGTATTATATAATAAATAACCCCCTCTAACGAGGTTTGAATTTTAGGGCCCTCCTATCTTAAGCTAATATAATTAGATTACTATGCTTAAATAGGGTAGCTTATTATTATTTATACTGAGCTAATTATATAGTATTCTAGATATCTTAGGTGCTTATTACTACTCTTCTCTTATAGTGTATATAAGTAATATAGTTAACTATAGCATTAGCTAGTTCCTCTAGCTATAGAATATTATTATAGCTTCGTGGTTTAATAGTTAAACTAGTTATTTCTCATCCTATTAGAATCTTAGTTAGGGAATATCCTATAGTTATTATCTATTATCTATTAATATCCTAAAGTATTTCTATATAATATAGGTCCTAGTCCTCTAGGGGGAATTATCTACTTAGTACTTATTTTATAACAAGGTTAATAACTAATGAAATATACGTTTTAATTATACTTACTAATTTATAAGACTTAGCTAGGGCTAGTACTACTTTAGCTTATAATACTTTTATTATAGTTTTAAACTTAATAGATATAAATACTCCTCTAGTATCTAAGTAAATAGCTTATAGAGATATTCTAATAGTATCTATCTATACCTCTAACTAAGAGATCGCTTCCCTAGTAGTAGCTATCTTTATAAGTTAACCTTAATAGAACTAGCTTAAGTAGTTAATCTAGATTAGGAGATATATATTTCCCCTTATTAATATAGGTAATATACTTAACTAGTTAATCCTAATAACTTATAATAGTTCTAAGATTAATATTATTGAGTCTAGATATAGTAGCTTTTATAGTTTAATACTAGCATAAGGCTAATAGCTATTTATATAGTTAATAATATTAGTTAATATTTCTAGCTAAAAGACCTTACTTACTAACTATTAATATGTTATATTTAGCTTATAATAACTAGAATTATTATAGGCTTCTTTATATATATTAGCTACTTCTAAATATATAAGGTATTTATATTATATTTCTTAGTATAGGTTATATAAGACCCTATCTAATACTAGGTAAGATTAGTAGCGATTTGCTACATATTAGGTTTAGTAATTATTAGTATTATATCTACCTAATAGGAACTTATAGATATCACTATATTATAAGTTATTCCTCTATTTTTTATCTTATTATTACCTTAGGCTATATAGATATTTAGACTTAGGGCTATATCCTAAGTATTTAACCAATAAATCCGTCTAACTATAAGTTCTAATAATCCTACTTTAGTAGTTACTAGATACTTTATTAGCTCTAGAACGGGGTTATTTAACTTCCCCTCCCTAGAACCTATTCCCCTATAATATATAAGTAAGGACTCTATAATCTTATTTAATTGTTTATAATTTAGCCTATCTTTTAGGGTAGTTTTTAGTAGTTCTTTATATCCTCTAGATCTATCTTTCTATATCTAGGAACTATTTCTAACCTAAATACCTATAAATTATTGTTATTATTATAGGATAGGAAGACTATTCTAAATAGTATACTAGTAGCTACGTTTTATTAGCCCTAGATATACTTAATCTTAATATTTAATATCCTTAGTTCTAATACCTAGTGCGCATAGATCTTATTATAATAAGCTAAGGTTAAAAACTAGGTAAGAGGCTTATAGTTAGTATAGATAGTTAATGGTAATTCTATTTTCAAGAAAATAGGAGTATTATTAGTAAAACTCTATAATTACTAATAGCTCGTACTTATAAGTTCTATAGTTATATTAGGTCTTTATTAGTAGGAATAAGTTATACAGAATTAGAACTTATCTAGTTAACTAGTCCTATATAATTATATACCCTCTAGTATACTTAGATATATTAGAATATAGTTATATAGGTTACCTAGTATCTAGATTATATAGTTTAATAGCTCTTATAACTAGTTCTTTTATTAGTTAAAATAATAAGGCTCTAGAAGATCCCTATTTCTATAGAACTAAGCTTATTAGCTAATATAATAGATAAGTAACTTTAGTATAGTTTTTTATTTACTATCTATAGGATCTAGTTATAATAATAAATACCCTTATGCTAGTCTAGTTAGTAGGTACTAGCTATTCCTAGATATTTATAATATAGTTAGGCTTACTAAATATAGCGCCTCGAGCTTTATATACCTAACCTATAGTAATAACTAATCTTATTCCTAGGCTAATCTTTTTTCTTGATAATTAAACTTATACCTATATATACTAAGATAGTAGATATTACTTTGTAAATATCTACTTATTATCCTAGTAGTAGAACTTTATAAAAATACTATTAGAATAGATATCCATAAGAGGTATTTCACTAGCTTTTATTAGAACTAATGAGGATAGTTTAGCTTTTAGCTCTAGATTAGTACCTAGGAAGATCCTCCTAAATTCTATCATTTAATTAGCTAAGGCCTTTATACCTTATTATATTCTAATTAGTTATAGTTATAGATATTCTAATACACTAAATATATAAATATATTTATAGTCTAGGTAAATAGGGATAAAGTAGTAGGTATACTTTAAACCCTAAGATAAATAGGACCTAATTCGAGGATCTAATAGGTTCTATAAATCTCGCGGAGTAATAGGATTAGCGATATTAAAATCTATTTATTGATATTCTAATAATTAATAGTAAATTAATATTCTCCCTAAGAATTATTATTCTTTTATACTAATATAGGTTATACGCCCTATTTCAATACTATATTATTCATAACTACTATTAACGTATATAATCCTATATTAAACCCTTTATAAACTGACTAGTTTATCTAGTATTTCTTAGTAGGGTTCTAATATTTTCTCTAACTTAAGTTCTACAGCTTTATACCCTTATTTAAATAAGGAATGTACTTATATAGATTAGTGGCTAGAACGTTGTCTAGGAAGCTAGAGAATAGGATATAATAAGTAAAAATTACTTATTTAATCTTATTTATAACGTCTTCTAGTATATTTAAGCCTAATTATATTAGCTCTTTCTCTTATTATTTATTTACTTTAGTTATTAGAGTTATATAATTAATTTAGAGTTACTTAATATATTAATTTATTAGGAATACTAATAATCTTATAAGCTTATCTAGTTATTAAAGAGCAGTCTTAGTAGGTTATAGTAATACCTTACTAATATTTAACTTCTTAATTATAGAACTTAATACTTAGAATATCTAATACTCTTTTTAGATATTCTTAGGCTTTATTAATTATAAGGCGTGTAATATGAACTAGGCTATATTAATATCCTATATGTATATAAATCTAAGTCTAAAATCTATTACTAGCTTGCTAACTAATAATAATAGATCCTCTATTTTATACTCCATATTTAATAAAGTTAAGGATACTAAGTTAGTTAGCTATAATTTAATAACTTACCTAGGTTAGTATTAAGAGCTTAGTTTTCTAAATCTAAATTAGTCTTACTTAATACCTTAGTTATATTAGTAGAGCTATTAGAATTAGAATTAACCTCTTTTATAATATTTAATAGCTAGTCTTATTCTAATAGGTTAGTATTATTAGTTATAGGGGTGAGAATTAACTTCTACTCTATTAATATTTATATCTAGGGACTTAAGATCTAAATAACTAGTTCTTTATAGTAGGTATTCTAATCTATATTCTACTAGGCTAGGGGCTTATAATTACTTAAATATTATATAACTATAATATACCTAATAGTAATACGATAGACTAAATAGAATCCCCTAGATAAATATATACTTAGATGTCTTTCTTAATACTAAAAGTTATAACTTTAATAGCTATAAAGTAAGTTGTATTATATATAGATCTCCTAGCAGATCCTATACGTAATCCCTTAAAACTAAAACTAATAAGTAGGTATTAAGTAAAACTATATTCCTTAATAAGTCTAGGGGAGATAATATTTATCTTAGAGCCTTAGTTAGCTTATATAGCCATGATAGGTAAATAGTAATAGGTAGTTAGTATTAATAGTATATACTCTAGCTAGAATAGGCAGGTTACTTTATAGTTCTTTAAGAATAGTTAAATATTCACCTATAGGTTATTAATTATCTTTATAATACTAGACATTTTAGTTATTATTATAATAATAGTATTAGAATTAGCTATAACCTTCTCCTTCCCTTTTATATAATTAGGCTTATATATAACTACTTACTAAGATAAGGACTATAATATCTTTAAGAACTTAGGGCTAAGTTATATCAAATTAACTAGCAAAATATTAAACTAAATATCTATAGCTAACTACTATATATTAATAAGGGGCTTACCCTCTTAAGCTATAATAGTAATTAACCTAATTTATTAAAGTAGCTTTGGTTTTTTAACTACGTCTAGAACCTCTATTTTAATGTTTATAATATCTCTAATGTTAATATATTCTTATAAATTAGATCCTAGAATTCTTATAACTCTAGCTTATTATATAACCTTCCCCTTAGTTAGCTTAGTAGGTTTTATAACTTATTAGATATAGCTAGCTAGGTAATGTAATATTATATCTATTTACTTCTTCTCAGAATCTAATAAGCTAGCTTAAGCTATTATTATATTAATTTTTAAGACTCTCTTATTTAGGTTTAGAGATTTATTATATATAATACTAAGAACTAATGTAACCTAGTTAGATAGATCTATAATACTTAAGAGCTTAACCTCTTCCTAAATATGAGATTCCTCCTAGTTAGTTAGTAAAGTTACTAGGTTAGATATATCCTCTAATAGAGTAAATTTATAATAGCGCCCTCTAATAATAATATTAATCTAGTTTTATAGGTTATAAGTAGAGTTATATAGGGTTATAATAGGAGTAGTCTTATTACTAAACGTATAAAGGAAGTATAATTATATAGAATAAATATTTATAATACCTCTTAGTAGTTAAGAACCTCTTATAAAGCTATAGTTATAAGGGAAGATTAAAGCTTTTATAATAGCTTATTCCTATAGTAATAAATACTTTAGGAGTAGTTCTAGATAATTAGAACGTTAATATCTGATTTATTTATAAGTAATATAGTAAACTTCCCTATCTCATAGTAGTTTTAAGCTATTTATATATAGGTTAATAAACTTCTTCTGATCTAGTAACTTAGGAAGATTAGTATTTTTTTAGCTAAAGTTAATTCCTATATTATAACCCGCTTAATAAGCTTTATAATTCTAGAGTTAGTAGGATTATTACTAATTCTAATAGTAATTAGTATTATTATATAAGCTATAAGGAGGGGGCCTGGGATTATTATATCCTTATTACTAATTACCATTAGACTACTACTAATTACTATTAGACTACTATTAATAGTTCTATTTATAATTTCTACTATATAAGTGCGATTAATATCCCTTATAGCTATAAGCAGGTATTACTAGCGTATTATAAGGTAGGATATATAGGTATAGAACTATTATAACTAGATAAGTAGAATAATAATTACTATAGTTAGCTTATATTAGGTAATTTAGATATATATAGGCTAGTTATTATACTAAAATCTAGTCTACCCCTTAGCTAGGGTTTTATTAAGTAACTAAGTCTTCTAAGATCTAAGACTAGAGTTATTTAGCTTTATATTATTCCTTAGCTTCTTATTCTTTTAATATCTAGTAGGTATCTTAGATAATATAGTAGGTAGATTAAAGACTACTTAATATTATTACCAATATATTCAATACCTACTAATAAAGGTTAGTATCCTTTAGTCTTTATATAAACTAATAAATAACCATAATAATAATAGTCTCCTTAGGTCTTATAAGTAATACTTAGTTACTTATATCCTTATAACTAGCTTAATATAATAAGGATAGTACTTAGTTATAATAAGCTAGTAAAGCCTTATTATCCTTCTACTTTATTATATTAATATTATTATTATTAGTTTCTTAATTTACTACTCTGGATAGGAATTATTCTTTTAGGGAGCTCTCTATAATAGCTAAATTAGAACAATTAGTAGTATTATTAGAGGCTTTCTTAATAATATTAACTAGATATAGGATATTATTAAGGTATATTACTACTATATCTTTATATCATATATTAATTATTCTAAGGACTTAAGAGATAGGAAGTTATCTAGGTTTATATTTAACCTTTTTAAAATCCTATTTTAATTATATTAGCTATTTTAATATAGTAATAGAACTATTAAATATATTATAAGTTAATATAAGAAGGGTAAGATTAGTAATATTATTATTATTAGGGGGAGTTATAAATAATATATCAGCTAGGTTGTTAGTTATCTATTAATTTACTTTAACTAAACTATTCTTAAGATAATAAGCTTTTAGCTATACTATTAGCTTATTTAAATTAATATTAAAGTTAGATAGTTATTTAGGATTCTAATATAATTATATAGGTAAAGTTAAATACTACTTATAAGTATCTAGAAGTTTATAGGATAGGAATAGTTATTAGTTTATAGATATATTAGACTACTCTCTAGTTATTATAATAGAGTTTATTATAATTAAAATACTAATTTATAATATAGTTAGCTTATATTAGTTATTTATAATATTAGCCTCTTTAATATTAATTAAATAGTATTAGATTTCTCTAGAGTTACTAGTTTCAATATATAATATCTTATAATAATAATCTTAGCTTAACACTAGGCTATATACATACTTATAAAGCTATATAATTAGTTATTAATAAGGGGGGGGGTTAATAAATAAAGTTATATAGGGATAGGATATTATTAAAGATCTATACTAATAACGCTATAGTAATACTTATAATAGCTTATTACTAAGTTATAATAGCTTAAGAATATTATAATAAGGGATTTTTAGCTTCTTAGATAGCTATAATATATAGAACTTAATAGATTTAATAGAACTTAATAATTACCTCGGAGTAGGAGCTAGAACTAGCCTTATAATTAGAGCAGGTATAGTTATATATAAGCGGGGTTATCTCTTCTAGGTTCTGCTCTAATACTAAACTAGGCTAAATATGCTAAATATGGGCCTAGCATGGTTATCCCCTAAAACGGAATCTCCGCCCTATTGGTCCTTGCTACACACACAGGCTCGGCAGAGGTAGTAAATTCTCAAAGCGCAGAGAAAAAGTGTGGCGCAACGGCAACTCGCTGTCACATTTCAATGCTGTTAAGAAGTTGTTTTGAAACGAACCCCACGCCTACCTAGCAAAACAGTAAGCCGCCGGAGTTGACGCCGGCTTGGAGCTACAATGGCTGCTGCTGACTGCGTTGTTGCATATACTTAAGGGGGGTTTACGGAGCCGGAGCTGCAGACGGCCTATGACGACATTGGTACCGTAAGGACGAGTGCTGGATTGGGAAGGGGTGTGCGTCAAGGCAAGACACCTTCCACATAGGTTCGTGCGGTAGGGGTCCCACTGTTATTGGGGTTATAGAAAATAGTATAGGTTAATAACATTGGCCCCATTGATGCGCTAACCTTTGAGATGCCTGCGGAGGTGTAGGTACCTACCCTCTGGGCAGTGGGTAGAGGGAACCTCCTCATGCCATGCAGGTGCCTGAAATGGAGCAGCTGTATGCGGACAGCAAAAGCCAGGTAGGTCGTAAGGACTGAGCGACGCCTCCCTCGCCTGCCACGACGACTAACCTGGGTAAAATTTCTAGTCCTGCTCTTAATCTTCATCTCATTTGCATCCCATGACGGTACAATGCTATGCTCCCTTTTCCAACTGCCAAGCGCAAGCGCCCCCCTCGAATGATTCTAGGTTCTGTTCATTCGCAGCCCGACTTGACCAGGCTCAACCAGATAAGATCATGGATGCGATGTGCGTGCTCGCTCCCGCTGGGCTGGGTCGTTGGTGAGCTCTGTGCCGTCCCTTCGTAACGCACCCCCACGGCGGGGGGTGGATGATGTCTTAATTGAGAGAGACCTCGTCCTTTCCCGTAACGCCAAAATTGCTGGCTGGATTTGTTGCCTCAACACAGCTGCGGGAAACCCGTCTGCCACCGTCGCAGCCTTGTACTTTGGGGGGGGGGGGGGGACGACGTCACTGCCGCGGACCCCCTTTGGCTCGTGCAGGGTCTCTTGTGTCTAGGCGCTACGGCCGAGTCAGGTGGGCGGCTGGGTTCCCTATTTTGTTACACTCTCAGATCGCGATCTACCTTAGTTCTCTCGATGCCGGCGACCAGTATTTCGTGCACGCAGCGCAGCAGGCGGGCGTCTTGTTTCCTCCCGCCTCTCCCTACCTGGGATAGACAAGTACGACGGACCGTCCGGGAACAAATTCTCAGTAGCAGAAGGGGAAACAAGCGTGCTGGTAAAATCTCTGAGTGACTCCGCCGGGAGATGCGACCAGCGTCCCCTTTCAATCAAGTCGGTATGTGTGATGGGAAGATCTCCGTCGGGACTGTTATCAAAGATTTGTCCCAACATCTTGGAAATGTTTAGGGAGACCCTGGAAATAGCGTCAAAAGGGCTGAAGCCAGGGTTCTCTTTCATTCGCGATATACTACGGTAGTGTGCTACCTATAGATGGCCCTCGTGTGCAGTGACTTTGCTCAAATCAAAACGTGCGCACAACAAGAATAACTTGGCGAGGATCGGTTCGGTGATGGTCTGGAGGGTGGGGGATCCAACTCGACGCCATCTTCAGCGGATGGATAGTACAGTTCGCGACAAAGAGGACGGCTCTGAACACACGCGCTCACACTAGCTCCGGTGCTGGTGTTGGTCTACGTGGCACGGCACTGGTGGCTTGATCTCCTTTTCGGAGCTTCATCTCCTGAGCCTACGCTCGCAAGAAGACAATATAGGGTTTCCCACCGCTTCAGACAGGTGGGGACGAAGGCCAAAAGAAGGAAATGACAGCCTGCAACCAAGTCATCAAGCAAGGCAAGAAAACAAGAAAGTTGGCAGATTGATGTGCAATCCGGGATCGAAATCGACGATGGATCCGGGCCAGAACTGAATAGAACGTCCAGGGGAGCCAGGCACGCAACAACGAGACGGGGCGGCCCCCGGGAGACGGCTGTTAGTGTTGTCATTCCGTCTGCATGTAATGGGTTAGGAGTGCGCAGTAAAAGAAAGTCGTCAGCACCTCAGGTCAGGTAATGGCAGAAAGATACGTACCTCATTGGATATCCAGACCGGGGCTGGATACGGAAGTGTACGACGGCGACGGAACCATGATACAACATGGGAAAATGGAAGGAAGATTAACAGAAATGGGTTATTGGGGGCGAGAGAGAACTTCGCGAGCGCCCCTTGAAAGACATTGATCTTGTCATCTCCTGGGACGTAAGCACATCATCATTCCTGCACTCGCTCTATCTACATCCATCCGCCCGTTCCCCCAACCGCCAAAAGAAAAAAAAGAAAGGAAAAAAAAAACCCCAGTTTCGTATGGAGCATCGAAATCGTATGGTATTCATGTGCGGTGCCTATGGGTACCTGTCGGCACCAAGGCATTAAAAAAAAAAGAGAATAAAAAGCAAGGGAATAAAAGAATCCAAGAAGCTAAGCCCGGGCCCCGAGTCCACCTTTCCCCCACCCCGGGGTACGTCGCCGCCCGCCGCGAGAATTGGGAAGCTACCCTGCAGGACAGGAAAGTTGGAACCAGGGGTGTTATTAGCAAAACGACCCGCGATGTCGTGAAAGTGAAGTGAGAGTGATGTGTGGATAGGTAAGGTGAGGTGAGGTGCGCAAGGGGAGGGGTCAGCGGGGCCCGAGTGGGGTAGAGCAGGAGGGGAAGAAGCCTTGGCCGACCCTCTTTCCCAGTAGTTTCAATGTTCCTTGACCCCTGTCACTCAAGCGGGCGGCAATACGTACCTCCCGTGGTAATTGTCCAAGGTAACTTGGGACTGCTCTTGCTGGAAGTCGGAGTCGGGTACCTTAGCCCACGTATCTTTTGCGACATCCCGGTGAGCGACGAAAGGTGCGCAATTCTCCTTTCCCATGCCCTTGCCCAATTCCCACCCAAAACAACTCCACTCCCTTATCCGCTTCCTTCTAAGGTTCCATTTCTACCCACCCATCCATCCCGACCGGCCCTTGAATCCTACACCAGACACCTCGCTTCGGCCCACCCCCCAAAACCTGTTGACCTTCAGAGCTTCGTCTCTCACCAAAGCTGCTGCTGGTATAATACTCAACCTGCGCCTCATTTTTGTACGCCTCTTTGGTCCTGCTACTCTGCTTTCAAACTACCGGTCGACCCTCACCCAACATCCATATTCAACTTGAACAAGCGGCATTTGTCGACGCTCCTCTCGGGGTACCACATCGTCGACCTATTATTCATCGAACATCATTGGGAACTAGGCCATCCACCACCGACACATCGTCCTTCTCTACTGTCGTCGCCCTCGTCCCACCATCGCCAGTACCAGTATACTAAGCCAAATATTTGCAAACGCCCACGATTTACTTGCACATGACCGCCAAAATGCAAGCCAGAGATGCTGCTGGCCGTCAGGTCTCCTTGTTGAACGACGAACCCGTCCCAACCATGCCCCAACGCCTGAACTACAGCACAGCAAACCGGGTCCTCTCGCAACCGCACCTGCCGCGAAGCAACTCTTCTTCGCCCCAGACTCCAGAGCTCCTTCGTTCAGACTCCTACGACTCGAATGCAAGCAGCGATTCCATGTCACCTCTTACGCCTACCTCATACGACCCTACCCGCGTCAACGCGTTCCCTAGCCAGCCCATGTACGATGAGTACGAGAAGCGCCCAGCTTATGCTCAAACCAGCCGTGCGAACTCCTATGAGGAGGATAGCTCAGCAACATCGCCACTGCCAGAACGTCCGGGGAAGCGCTATCCCTGCCGCTACCGCGACAGCCATGGCTGCGAGAAGACATTCACCACATCAGGTCACGCGTCCAGGCATTCGAAAATCCACACTGCCGAGAAGGCTGTCCAGTGCACATTCCATGGCTGCCAAAAGAAGTTCACCAGGGCGGACAACATGAAGCAACATCTTGAGACTCACTACAAGGACAAGTCCCGATCCTCTGCCTCAGCAAAGGCCACGGCGCGGTCTTCCATAGGTGCCCTCTCAGCGTCAGGCCGCCGTTCTTCGTCTTCGTCTATCCGGACAGCCGCCGGCCGGGCCTCCCGCGACCAGTCAATGTGGGATGCTGAGTCCTACAGCGGATACCCTCCCGGTCAGGCACCCCTTCCGTCGCCCGGGGCCAACGGCACCTGGGACATGCGTGGCATGAACTTGCCGCTCCTGACCCGCCCCGGCGTGACGAGAAACCCAAGCAGCGGCTTGGATGCCCTAGCCATGGCGGTTGCCTGCCAAGAGGGTGCCTAAATTCCTTGTTATTGTCTCTGAGCGCCTGTCCATATTCCCTACGGTTCCGAGTGAGGCAGGGGCTTCACCGGGTATTGCTTAATTCTCTACATCACCTCCGTTGTGCATCAATGGAGCGATGGACTCGTGTAGGGACGGCGTTTGAGCATGTGGGGCGGGATCGACTATTAGCGCTCGGAAACGGATACCACCATTTTCACCCATCTTTTTCATATATTGATGTCTGGGCACACGGCTCAAAAGGTGCAAAGCATACGAAATGGCGCATCTGCACATACGCGCGGCGGAATCACGCAACAAAAACGACGGCGTTCATTTGGTTTGAGCTTTTCCAGTGACGAAATTGGGCGGGATCTTGGTCAGGCGTTTACCTTGCTGTGGCTTCGTACACATACCCAAATCCTTGATTCAACTGAAGGGGCAGATGTATTTCATGCGATCCTTTGACTTTGGGGCAAGCGATGGAAACCCCTTTTTTTTTTCTTGGGAATTTCTTCCTCGAAAACTGGACTGGATAAACATACACGAAGGATCTCGCGGGTCTGGATGAGAAAAAGGGAAACATGTGGAGGTAAGACGATTGTTCCCTCTGCGACGCGCAGAGCCACAAACATGTGTAGTTGCGGTGGGTCAGGGAACAAAACGCCTCTCGGCGATGCGGTATGAAATCTTAATTTCCTGCTATACATACGACGTCGGTGATGGAGGAACGAGGGAGGAGGAGAAAACCCTCCACCGACGAAATTTTGTTGATACCACTCGCCCTCTGTACGCGCTGATCAGATCAGCTACTGATCTGTCAGCCCACACCAATAAAGTAAAAAGTTCTAAACACCAGGCTTTCCTATACTTCAGGCATGACAACGGTGTTGCCATGCACCCAGCCTTGAGCCTCATTTTGGTGGATTGGCTCACATTTGCCATGCTACGAGAAGAATGTCCCCAACCTTAGGCGGTCCCAATACTCCACGCGCATGCGACTTTCAACGGCACGCAAAGGAGAAAAAATGCTGATCCTCGTCAAGCTAACTTCTAGGTTTTGTTTCTCATCGAGATCGCACAATCGCATCTTTCTCTCGGGCCGAGACAGTAGAAAGGGAGGGGGGGGGGGGGGGGGGTTGTGAAGTGTCTCACTTTCTTATTTTTAA